>BQKZ01000714.1:48668-60378 GCA_036244855.1 Temnopleurus reevesii
AGGGGTTGGGGAGAAGGAGCTAGGGGGCTAGGAGCAGGAGGAGACGGGTAGGGGGAAGTGGAGGGGGAGGTGGAGGGGAGGGGTGTGGGCGAGGAGGAGGGGAGAACGGAGGAGGAGACCGGGAGGAGGGAAGTGGAGGGGGAGGAGGCGAGGAAGGAGCAGGGGAGGGAAGGGAGGAGGAAGAGGGAAGGAGGAGGAGGGTGAGAATGAAGGGGGACGGGAGGAGGAGGAGGAGGAGAGAGAGGAGGAGGAGGAAGGGAGAAGAGGAGGGGAGGATAATGAGAAGAAAAAGAAGAAGAAGAAGAAGAAGAAGAAGAAGAAGAAGATGAAAAAAGGAGGGGAGAAGTGTATACACATACGCACAAATGTCCGCGTATTCACTTTCCTAACATACTCTTGTAATAGTTCTTACTTACGTGTCATGTTTTCCATGTTTTTTTCCTTGACAGGCGACAGGAAAAAGGCACACATACACACACACACTCTCTCTCAGTACTATACACATATAAAACATACAAACAAACACACTCACGCACACACGTAACAACCACACCCATGGAAAGTCCCATTCCACGCATTCAAATTTTCAAAATGTTACCATCTACTTTAGATAGACAGTATAAACCATGTTGCCATAGTTTTCATAGACCTACACGCTCAGACGCTCACGTATACCCACATACATACATTCCCCTTCTCACACACGCTTCTTCTCGACATGTTATCATCAACCTTGAAAAGCTTGTGCAAAATCTTGTTGAAATAGTTGATATAGCTTTAATCATGTCTCCCCTTCTTATCTCCTTTACAAGCAAAAATCGCGCGCGCGCGCACACACACACAAACACACATACACAGTTAGTTACATACACACATAAAAAGACACACAAACACACACACACACACACACACACACACACATATATATATACATAGCAAACACACTCGTAGACAGTCCAATTGACATGTTCAAAGTTTCAACATGTTACCATCTACCTAAGATAACCAGTATAAATCGTGCTGCAACAGTTTCTATTTTTGTTAATTATCCCCATATTATTTCGCAGGTAGGATAAAACACATTCCTAAAGAATCTATCCAAACACGATATTTGTTCAAATGGAGCAGAAAAATCAGATGAAAAGAACAGTTATGAACGTTTGAATATTTAGACAAATTGGCAATTGATGACGCCATAGATGCACAACTACTTTTCCCTCGTACATGTCGTAATACGATTTACTCAAAACTATGATGTATGTAGATCCCCTATTTGCATGTTTACACTGTTAGAAACTTTCCGTAAAAATGATGAATTGTGCACCATGAATGTAAAACGAATGATGATTAGTTGTGCTTCTATGATGTCAGAAAATTGGCAACATGTCTGAAAATATTTACGGATTTGACTTTTTTTTCAAATAATTTAAAATTCATACCTTTTTTTATTTCTTGTCCAATTTACTTCAAAATCCTTTTTTCTACCCATCAAATTTTTCTGCTCCTGTTAAAAAAAAATTGGCGTAGACTCTTTATTAACTCGCACTCATCCTCTCGGCATGCTTGTATCTATTGTTTTTATGTAAGTAACCCAGCACACAGGATGAAGAGGACGAGGGAGAGGAGAGGGAGGAGGAGGAAAAGAAGGGGGAGGAGAGGAAAAGGAAGAGGGAGAGGGGGGGAGGAGGAGGAAAAGAAGGGGGAGGTGAGGAAGAGGAAGAGGGAAAGGAGGGGGAGCAGGAAGGGGGGGAGAGGAGGAGGAAGAGGAGGGAGGGACAGGAGGAAGAGGAGGAGGAGGAAGAGGAGGGGCAGGAGGAAGAGGAAGATGATGAGGAGGATGAAGAGGAGGGGAGGAGGAAGAGGAGGAGGAAGAGGAGAAGATAGAGGAGGAGGAGGGGGCGGATGAAGTAGAGAGGGATGGGGAAGAGGAGGAAAGAGAGGAGGGGGAGAAGGAAGAGGACCAGAAGGAATAGAATGAAGGAGGAGAGGGATGGGGAGGAGCAGGAGGAGCAGGAGGAGCAGGAGGAGCAGGATGAGGAAGAATTGGGGAAGATGGTCAAGAGGAGAAGGGAGAGGATAAAGAGTGGACGAACTTTGGCAAACTGTTTTCCGAGTCATTTTGACACATAATTTTTAATGTGTTTCTAAATACTTTGACATGACCCATCTCCCACCACTACATATACCTGTCCCAAATCATTATGAACATTATTATCTGATACTAGCGAAGTTAGACCTCATGCAAAGCTCTCAAAACTATTAACCTGTTATTTGTATTGCAGTTGCACCTCGAGAGCCGGATTTTCGATGGCCCCTGAACGAGATAGACGCCGGGAATACCCAGGGAGCTGCGGCGAAGTGGAATTGTGATAATAAGGGCCCTCTTGTGCAACGAGTGGATCCGATAGTAGGAGACTTATATGGATACGCAAAGGGGTAAGCGTAATACTTCTTTCGTCAGTGGGACGTATACTTATAACAGATGAAGAGCCATCCGGGCAATTTCTAATTCTACCATGTTCAAAAGAAATCTTAAGAAAAGTTTCCCCCAGTTTTTATAGAAATAATCTAGATATTGTCATTATTATTGTAGTTTTCATTGTTTGTATCATTATTATTATTATTACTGTCATTATTATTATTATTATTATCATTATCATTATTATTATTATCATTATTATTATTATTATTATTATCATTATCATTATCATTATTATTATTATTGTTATTATTATTATTATTATTATCATTATTATTATTATTATTATTATTATTATTATCATTATTATTATTATTGTTATTATTACTATTATTATCTCCAAGTGAAATTCTTTCAACGCGCCTATACAGCACGATAAGGGGAACCCGTTAGTGATTGTGATGGTGCTGATGGTGTTGTTGTTGGTGGTGGTGGCAGAGATGATGGTGGTGATGGAGGTAATGATTATGATAGTGGTGATGTGGTGTTGTTGTCGATGTTGGTGGTAATATATTGTTAGGGTGGTTAGAGTCGTGATGTTGATGGAGGTGGTGGTACTGCTGGTAGTTAGGATGGTGATGTTGATCAGTTGATGGTGTTGGTGTTGTTGTTGGTGGTGATGGTGATGATGGTGGTGGTGATGGTGGTGATGGTGGTGGTGGTGGTAGTGGTATTGGTAGTCCGGGTGGTGATGGGGTGGTGGAAGTAATTGTCATTTTGGTGATGATGATGATCTCACTGATGATTATAATAATTGTATATTAATGATAATGACAGTGTCGTATAGGAGGTAGTATTGCTGATGATAGTAGCGTATAATGGTGACACCCAGATAACAGGCCCGGCAGCCAGCATAATGCAAATGTAAACTTGGCATAATTTAAAGGTATCAACTCATCATCCCGTATTCTGACAGCGAGGTTTAAGTTAACCCTCGTCTAAATCTGTGGTTTAAGTATGGGAAGCCAAAAGAGGCTTGAATCTATAATATTCAATGTTTAATTTACCAGCACATTTGACACTCATATTATTTAAAACTGTCTCGGAATAAAAACCTCAATAGTTTTCTACATTATTAGAGCATTAGGAAAAGAGAGCAGTTAACATACGAATCATTCATTGTAAGATTTTAGCACTTTTGGCTACTCATACTTAAACCACAGATTTAGACCAGTGTTAACTTAAACCTCGCTATCGGAATACGGGCCATCGTTTTTGTTTATGCATAGACGATTCAAACATAATACTTTATTTTCTCTTTATAGATATTGAGTAGTCAATTGATGCGAAAATGGAGTCTTCTTAAGTCATATTGACATGTCCTGAAAAGGGGAAAAGGCAATCATGAAGATGTGCGAAATCGATGACATCGCCCAATTATGATACGCATGCATTACAATTCCAATTAATTCTGCCATAGAAAGAAAGAAATTAGTTTTTTGTTGTATCGGTGTGTACATATCGCGGTTCAAGGCAGTTTCTTTTCATGTGCAAATGGGTAGAATAATTTGAAAAATATTTAACAATGCTATCATTATAATATCTGCAGATTAATTATGGGAATTGCAAGCCCGAACTTAGTTTCACTATGACACAAAAACGTAAACCCAATCGATCATTTTTAATGATAATTTGCAATTTTTGTGATAAGAAACATTTGACGTCATTGTTTTTATTGGAAAGGTCGCAAAACTCATTTTTGCAAAATAGGGAGTTACGTCTTTGTGTCACTGTACTTTCGTAGCAATCAACCCGCAACACTCGCCAATTCGCACCCATTTAACGGGCACGTATTCACGAAACAGACGACCATGAATAGCTAATTAGGCAATGCACCCTTGTGTTCGATCCCTTATTATTCCGTCGCATATATATAAAACCTTTGTAACATGTACATTTTCTAGCAGTTGAAAGTCCAATCTTTCTCTGGATTTGATTTTTTTTATGATAAAGTGATATAAATTCATCCTTTATGGCATAACATTATTCACTTCAGAACAGAAACGAACTAAAATATTCAGGGACGATAAATCCCCTAATTTCTCACTTGACTCTCACCATTTTTTATTCGAAAACTACCTGCAACTAATAGAGTGTCGATATGTGAAGAAGATTTGTAATTTTATATTATGCACGGGTCAGGATCACGGAATTTTGTCGACAAGTCAGAGATCGCCTCACCTCATTTTGATATCGGCGCTCTGATTGGCTAATGCCGCGATTTGACTACAGAAATCGTATCGCCCGGGTGATGACGTCATCCGGTACCAAGCAATCGCGAACGCACTAGCTTCATAGACTCTTATGGGTCTACCATAGGAGGCGGTGGAGAGCGCGCGCCGTCTCCTATGGTAGACCCATAAGTGTTTTACCATCGAAACACACGGAATTTCTGGTGAACTCCTGGTAAAATGTCATACTTCCAACCCTTCAAAATCACTTCAAACCCTCGCGACTCGAACTATTTTCTTGATTGTTTATCTTCCACACTCATCCTCCTTTGAAATTTGAAGACAAAAATAAAATTCAGTTTTTGCACGGGTCAGGATCACGAAAAGAAATCTTATGTTCAAAAATTCGAATGCCGAAGGGTCGAAAATTCATAAATCTTAATAGCTTTAAAATACACTTAACGGAGACAGAAATTACCTAATTTTTTTATCAGTCGACAGGAAAATTATCAGAGAACAATTCACCAATGCATTCTTCTGATGAAAGAGCGCATTCACCGATTATAGATTCATTTCATAGGTGTATGTCAAATAACAGGAAAATATTGCGTTTGACGAGGTGGTGACTGTACTACATGTGAGCTGTAGAGGGCCGAGATAAAATGGAGCAATCATGCTCATTATCCATTGTTATCAAAAAGAAATGCCGGTAGACTGGTAGCTGATCCTTCTTTGCATATTTGTCTATTTTCTCCCTCTATTTCAGATCGTTCATTTTACGGTCAAAACAACACTTTTTTTTAGGAATAGAGGGTGTGCTATTTAAAAGTTTTATGAAATTGATGTAATTTAACAAGATTTTATTGGAAATTTATTGAAAATATGGATTTCAGTTCAAATAATCGACAAAAACAAATATTTCTTCCTTTTTTTTTTAATCCCCGTCTTCGTTTCTATCTCACCGTTCACCCAACCCCCTTTTCGCTCTCTCTCTTTCCTCGTCAGCATAATGTTTATATACCCTTATATTATACTTTTTTAATGAATCAACTCCATGCTCCTCGCTTGGGGTACTTTAAATTAATTGACTTTCTGCATATTTCATGATATTAATCCTCATCGTCAGATCAGTCTAAAAGCCTTTTGAGGAGGAAAGAAAAGTGAAGTACTTCTGTACGAAACGCAGGTGTATTAAGGATCGCGCTTAAAGGGGGGGGGGGGTCGAAAATTAGTTATAGAACAGGACAATAAAGGACATTTCACAGTCCTGGTCCCTAATGCATGAAAAGTTGCGTTTAAACATTACTCGGAAAATTAAACATAAGTCATAAATGGTTGAAAATGGAGTTGCGTTAAATTTTCTAACTTTCGTTTAAACGCAACTTTTTATGCAATAGGGCCTTTGTTTCATTCACCCTGCCCACGAGCCTTTAAGCTAAAAGAAAAGCGTTCGCACATTTTTCACTTTTCATATATATTTTTCATTTTGTTTTAACTTGCTACGGCACCCCTCACCCCCCCCCCCCCCCCTTCCGCTGGATACGCGTTGCAAAAATACGTTATCCTTGGTAAATTCCGACTTTGCGGAAAGCAGTTAAGAATAAATTAGGTGCCATAATTGATAAAACATGTGATTTTTTCATGAAGATCACTTTGATTTCCTTGGCCTAATAATGACGTAGAGTCGCTTCCTCGTGATTCTTTGTGTTATTTATATTTTGTGTTGTCTATGCCTATATTATAGGCGGATCAAAAGGGGGCGGGGGACTTAGGGTAGCAAAGCGGCCGAACAGTAACTGTTGCTTGCGCCGCGTCAACCAATGTTCCTTATCAATTGAATAATTTTTTGGGGTGTGTTGGGTAGATAAATAATTGAAATAATTCTTGCCTTATCCCAACATGGATAAACACTGATTGAGAGTGCTTTACCGGGAAGCTGTGAAAAAAAAAAATCACAGGCATTCTCGGGTAGGAATCGAGCCCACGATCTCCTGATGACTAGACGGTATCTTACCACTAGACCACCGAGAGCCGATGGAAGTGGCGGGCTCGATTTATGTTATAGCAGCAGGTACTGCATTAATATAAATTGAATGAATTTTTGTGTTGGGTAGATACATAATTGAAATAATTCTTGCCTTATCCCAACAAGGATAAACAAAAAATTAAATGGAGCTGAAATGACTGAAGTGGGATTCATTTTCAAACGCAAATCAGAAGAAGGGGTTGCTAATTGCGTGCCAAGCAAGCAAGCTGCAACCCCCCCCCCCCCCAAAAAAAAAGAGAAAAACCTATTCTGATAAATAAAACACATGCTAAGGGAAAAATGCATTGGTGGACGCCCCCTCCCCCCTCCACGCACCGACAATACCCCCACTGGAACACGCATGAAACGTTAGTACCGGAAAATGTTCTCATTTTTCCTCTCCATTAGGGCTCTTATCAGCACCTCCCATGAGCTAGTTTGCAAACTCGTAACTTAAATCTTAGGCCCCGGGAGCAACACGATTCAACGCGACTCTTTCTTCGCAGGCAGCTAACTGTGAACTGAACAAAGAGTCACGTTGAATCGTGTTGCTTCCGGAGCCCTATGTGACAGTGGGGCCTTAATAGACATAATTCTGGAATTTAGAAAATGTATTACATACCCATCTCGATCATGTCTGGGTAATTTTACATGGACGGTAACAGAGTTACATTTCAGTATACCGGTATGCTACACAGAGACCGTTCAAATTCTTAAAATATAGTACAGTGCATTTATTGATTAACTGCCAGAATAATGTACATGAAGGAAAACAAATTCACGTTAATTTTCGATATGGATGGCTTCAAGGTATAAAGAGCATCAGTAACGGAATTACAGTAGAGAATCGGCCTGTTTTTGTCATTTGACAGAATTTGAAGAAAAAAACCCGATATCCAGCATTTTTTAAATGTTTTATTGAATCAATATACAATCAATTGTTTCATTATTGTTACTAAATCATTTATATTGTCTTTATTTTGTATAATTTGTTTGATATAACACAATGTGTATGAAAAACATGTAATCAGAACAAAATGTTGGCTGTACATGTCAATGGCGTTCAAATGAATAAATTCCAAATTCCAATCATAATATTTACAAAAGCATTTAGAAATAATCATAGCTTGGTGAAATTTCAAACGATCATCAAAAACACTCGGGAAAAAAAAAAGTGAAGAGAGATTTTCAAACTTTGTTATATACTTCACAGCTCCTAAGCAAATTTTTCACAATATACTGTCTCCGAAATATAATTAGAGGCACTTTTAAAAATATTTCTGGAATTTTCTCATGTGGAATTGCCCATTTCTCTATACGAGCATGCGCCGTAAACCAACATGATCTGGGGTCTGTAACATAAAAGATGCAATTAAACTTACGATGAATATCAATCGGTAGTCTATGGCAAAATGTGTATCAGAGAGGTTAATTCCAAAAGTAATCGTATCTCCTTTATGTTACAGGCTCCAGTACTGCCACAAGCCTATTTGGTTTGTTTCCTCAGCTGGATGCGCGTCACTCTGTACCCTGGTGACGTTTATATATATATATATTATATGTTCACGTATTGGCACGGATACATATTAAAAGACAAGACGAGAGAAGCCTTGAAGGTGTGCATTAATGCCAATTTTGTTTTTATCAAAACGTCCCAAATTTTCGGGGGCAACCTGCCCTCTTCTTCAGGGGAAAACAAAACAAGTTCTGATATTTAGAATACGCATTCTCAGACAAGGTTGCTAAGAGCATTGACTGAGAATGCGCATCCTTCACAGCGTACAGTTTATACAACAATGGGAATATATAATATAAAATATATATTGCATTTATTGATAGGAGTGTGTCAAAATTGTATTAGCTCCCCTCAACCAACCTTTCATAACACTCCGGGTGTCTGTGCACACTGTTCCTCTCTTTCACAATTAAACTATCATTTTGTTTTGTTATGTTTTCAGTGAGGGCCTCAATCAATTCAGTTCTCCAAACTCCCAATCTACGAAATGCGCTATTGAGACCAACGGGAACTCTAGCTTGGCCTTTGAACCTTTCGTCCAGAGTTGCCTGACAGATCCTGCCTGCTGTAGAGCGGACGAGGGCATCACGGTTAGCTTCTGGTTCAACAAGGACGAAGAGTCCTCAGACAAGCCACCAGAACCTCGACCCCAGAGAATTCCCCTCCACGTTTTTCGATCCCCTTACCTGCGCGT
Organism: Temnopleurus reevesii; assembly: GCA_036244855.1. Taxonomy (NCBI): domain Eukaryota; kingdom Metazoa; phylum Echinodermata; class Echinoidea; order Temnopleuroida; family Temnopleuridae; genus Temnopleurus; species Temnopleurus reevesii. Next base: position 57,555 of record BQKZ01000714.1, read on the forward strand.
GACAATGCAAGAGGGATATCTGACTGCGACCTATCATAGCGGCTCCGCGACGTCGATTGCAAGGGCCGAGATGCCAGAGTCCAATTGGAAGTTCGTGACTGTGACCTATGACCCGAACGAGGGAGTTGAGATCTACATCAACGGTGACGATCAGGGTGACGTTGTGACCGATTCCACACCGGAGTGGATGTCGTTGGCCGAGTTTAAGGCAGCCAATACTTCATTCCAAGTTTTCTCGACGGACGACGACTCGATCGTGACGTCAGAGGACATTCGTCCAATAGCGATGACGGATCTTCAGATCTTCTATTCCGCTCTTTCAGCAGATGAAGTGTATGCTCTCTTTAGGAGAAGCCATAATCCAGGTGACGGCACAACTTTCTGCCTTCTTGGGCTTGTAACATAAAAGATATATACGATTAATAAAAAAAACATAAAAATTCATCTTTATGATACATGTGTTTGCCATAGACTTACGATTAATATTTATCGTTAGTTTGATTGCATCTTTTATGTTACAGGCCCCTTACCTAATAAGATTTTGAAAGCAAAGATTATACCAATATCATTCACCTTTGAAAATACGAGGATCTTGAAACTCGACCACATCAGTTTTCCCCTAGTCCGTCCAATCGCTAGATAATACGGAGCTTAAGCGGAAGGGCCGATCAGGACGTTATTTCTCAAGCGCGGGGAAATCTAGCGGGCGTTTTCAACCTTAAGCCCCGGTCACATAGGACCCCGGAAGCAACACGATTCACCCCGACTCGTTGTTCTGAGGCAGTCATCTATGAATTAACAAAGTGTTGGGGTGAATCGTGTTGCTTCCGGGGTCCTATGTGACCAGGGCTTTAGCGGCCCGCTAGATTTTCCCGCGCTTGAGAAATAACGTCCTGATCGGCCCTTCCGTCTTCTTTGCTTAAGCTCCGTATTGACCCGCCCCTCTCACGTCATTTTCATGGTCAACTTGCATGTTCTCGATTCTGTGAGATACCCCTTGCAAGTCGGAAAAATAAGTAAGGATTTTTGTGCCTCATATACAGGTTTTCAGTAGACATTTCAATGCAATTCCATTCCTTTCCATAATCTTTGGGGCAGTTTCTTGGCATTTATCGTTTCTAAAAACCCTTTTTAAATACTTTTTTTTTGTGTCTTTTTTTTCCTCGACCTACGGCTTGGAAATATAACCATATTAAAAAAAAAATCAGGAACGCGCATGCGATAGAGTCGACCTCTTAGGAGAGGCTGACCCATTGATCTCCCTCCTAGTGAGTTCATTTAAGGACATCCGTGGGATAACTTGGTGCCATTGATGAAATTTAAGTCTTCTAACTGCTTCAAAAACATCAGGGGTTAGTTAAAAGTAATGGTCTTTCTATCCTTTCCTTGCTAAGACGTCTTAACTTCTTGTTTTGATTGAAAGCGCAAAAATCAGGACAAACAGATCAAAAAAAGGTTTGAGCGAAAACGGACAACAGATAATAAAGTTATTAATATTTGAAAAATATCTTAAGATTTTGGTAAATTGGCAACTTTGGGTCAGGTGATATGACGTCTTGATGACGTAGGTTCGTCACTACTCTAAAATAGGTGTATTATATCTTTTTGCTTTTTAAGCTTTGTTTTAAAGCTATTGGACGCAAAAAATAATTCCTTTTCTCGACGAATTCATCTCGTCGAATATATATTCATGATTATAACTTCTGAAATATTGTTCATAAAGAAGAGACAACAAAATTATGTAGATAAATATGATTTTACTAAACAATATATTTAATAAGAAGTATGTATTTTGTTGTATAATTACGCTTTAACGACAGCAAAATTACGTTTACTGCCGTAATTTCTGGTAAAAGAATACTATTTTTCACTTTGGGTTTACAATGACAAAAATAATACAAAATAAAAGAAAATTGGATTTGAAAAACAATAACAAACATGATAAATTGCACAAAAACAATATAAAATAAAAGAAAATAATCATTCAAATATCAATTTTTCATATGTATGCAATTATTGATAGCATAATTGAAATCGCTAGAACTAGATAATGTCGTTGAAGTAGTGTTGAAAATATTTGCATTCTCTTAATTAGAGCAATTCATTATATAAATAAATTTTATTATCGTTAATCGTTTATTAAAATCATATTTAATCAATAATCATTTCATTTTTCACAAAAGACTTATTTTGAAGCTATACATTCCTTAATCATAATTTCTGAATATATATTACGTTTTAATCATCAACAAATAGTGATTTGCTGTAAAGATAAACAAAAGATAAGGGATTAAAAAGCAATGATATACAATAAGCCAACTGTAGAGAAGTGACGAACCAACGTCATCACCATTTCATGTCACGTGATCCAAAGTTGCCAGTTAAGAATATAACTGTTTGAATTATTTTTTAATATCTTTCAAAAATTCGTAACTTCTTTATTCCTTGTCCGATTTCGCTCAAACTTTTTTTTTGATGTGTTCGTCTAATTTTTGCGCTTTTAATCAAAGCAAGTTATTTTTGACGATGAATATTAATGGCAAAATATGCACCTAAGAGATACGATTTATTTTGAATAACTTTGATAGGCCCTATATGTTTCGAAAGTTTGGCCTCTAATTTGGTTCGACAGACATTGCAAGAGCGTATACGGGAGTGGAAAAGGAGACAATATATATTTCAGACCCGTTTGAGTGAGACCCAATTATTTGCAAATCCTAGATACGCTCCCACATTAATCGTATTGTTGGATGACTGCATGATCAGACTAAGATTTCATCGCAATTTGGTCACGTAAATCATGCGCGCAAAGGGGGATGGGGGG
>BQKZ01000714.1:71592-82782 GCA_036244855.1 Temnopleurus reevesii
CCTCTCTCTCTCTCCTTCCTCTCCCTCTCTTTTCTCCCCTCTCTCCATCTCTCTCCCTCCCTTTCTCTCTCCCTCCCTCTCTCTCTATCTCTATATCTCTCTCTCCCTCTCCCCCTCTCCCTCTCTCCATGTTCCTTTTCTTCTTCCTTTCCTCTGCTGCGTTTCCCCCTCTCTCTTTCCCTTTCCCCTCTCTCGATCTCATTTCGCTGTTAATTTCCTCAGCTTTGGTCCTTTCTCATCACCCCTCTCGACCTTGTGATACATTCTACCTCACTATGAATCACTCCCATTGCTCTATTTCGTTTATATATCCCTGCTTACATGTATAATTATCTGTATATAAGCAAATTAACTCATGTAAAGAGATTACATCATAAATGTGTGAAATGTTTTTTTGCAAAAATATTTATTCATTATAGACTTCAACAAAAAGCATGAGGCTGATGTTCTAATACAGTCAAACCTCGTTATAACGAGGTCACTGGGACCAGAGAAATTATCTCTTTATATCGAAACCTTGTTATATCAGGGCCAAAATACAATAAAATACAAAGAGATGGGACTAGGAAAACTGCCGTGTTATAACGAGATCTCGTTAAAGCAGTGTTCTTCATAACGAGGTTGGACTGTGCAAGTATCTAAGATGTAATAGAAGATAGTAGAACAATTTTCCTGATTATATGCAATTATGAATGCAAACTCTTCTAGAGCACATTGGATTTCTCTGTACTTTGAATGAAATAAAATTTTGTAAATCTTATTTAATGTCAAATACATGTAAAATGTAGTAAATATTCTAAATTCCCAGACAAATATTAAATACAAAACTTTAAAAAGAAGACAGATACATTGTAAATATTGACAATAATGAATGAGTAAACATCATATTAACCCGTCTATAGGGAAAAGCAATAGCAATGGAGGCGTCGTGGTGTTGTGGTTCTGACTCTCGCCTTACAACCCGAGGGTCTTCGGCTCGAATCCCATCAATGACGTTAATTTCCTTCACCAAAATTTATCCATAGTGTGCTGCACTCAACCCAGGTGAGCGCCAAATGGAAGCCATGCTATATCCAGGTAAAAACAAAAGGAGCACTTAAAACACTATGTATTAAGTGCAATACTAAATGTTCTGTATTATTATCATTATTATTATCATTATTAGACAGAATTATCACATTTTAGGGTTCTTCAAATCATGTAAAAATGCCTTACAGTTGTCAGATCATAATTGAGGTCTGATTCTTAATTTCATGTAGTGGTGGGAGCTAATATCAAATGTTTGCATTTAAATATTTGCTTGCAGTTTTGCAAACAAGTCTTTTGAACTGGTCTGAAACAAGGTTAAACCATAATAGTTCTATTAAACCACCTTCATACTCGAGTATGCTATTTCCTGGGATTTTCAACAAAAGTTGAATTTGCCAAACTGTTTACATACATTTTATGCAAGTGCAATGATCTACTATGCAATTAAGCAGCTGTTGTAAATAGATTCATTATGTGTCATGATTATAATCATCAACAATCTAAAAAAATATATTTACTTGAAGTTGATTTGTGTCTTAAATATCAGATTGTGTGTGGAATTGCAAATAAAAGGATCTATCTCTACATTCATTGCTGTATATCTCTGTTTGTTTTTTTTTTGGGTGTATGAAGACTTTAATTATAAATAAACTGGGCTATTTTGATGCCTGAATAGACTGAAGTCCCGTGGGGAGGGGAGAGAAACTACATGCTCACAAATTGTCTAATGGGAAAAGTCATGTTGGCTCATTACTTGTGCAGATTTATGCATAATATGCCTATTTCCTATTCTACCATACTTCCAGTATCAGATTGGTTTAGTTAATGTTTGAATTTGTGTTTAACTATTCTTATGGAAAAAACCTGGGGAAAATACATAGATCAAAGGAAAAATGGATCTAGTTTGAGCAAAGACAGTAATTTATTGATCTGAGATAGAAAAATGAGGGGAAAATAAACAGTGCAAGAGTTGGTTCAAAGTAACCCCTACTACAAAAAAAACCCAAATGAGTATAACACCCTTGCTTGAGTATTAACTCACATATAAATTTCTAACGTATTGTCTGCCATTTGCCCTTTCAGGACACTAGAGCACGTTTCGTGTATTGGTTCAATCCATTTTGTATGTAGTGCTCTAAATATATATACCAGATGCATGAGCAGGAGAAAAAAAATCTACCCTAGACCTGACCATTCTTATTCTATCACCATTTGTCGCTGGACACAGATAATTATTTTTAACAAAAATAATTACTAAAATGGTCATAAATCCTTAAATTAGTAATCTTGGGGCCTGTAACATAAAGAGATACAATTAATTGCAAAATTAATGGTATCTCTTTGGTATACATTTTTCCATAGACTTACGATTAATATTCATTGTAAGTTTGATTGCATCTTTTATGTTACAGACCCCAGATATCATTTGAAATTCACTTTTTTCCCTGCAAATTGGCAACTTTTAACTTGTTGAATTGCTTTTTGACGAAGAAGATGCAATATGGTAACATAACATCTAATTAGAAAGTTCTAAATAAGTAAAGAGAACTGCTGAAACTTCTCATCCAATAATGGAGAGCTGTGGAGTAAAATGAAGCAAAAAAGGAGCTTGAGCTTTCGATCCTAGCAGAAACTTAATCATAAGCGAAATGACAAGGAAATGAAGTGAACACACAAGTATATAGAAAAAGCTAAACGAGGAGGTGGAGAGAAAGAAAGAACAGGATGTGAGGGGCAGCCAATCACAGAACAAGGAGGGAAGAATAAAGGAACTCCAATGCTTGAACAAAAGAAAGGTTACCAGCTGGAGGAGAACTTGGGACAAAACAATGAAGGGATTAGAGAAGTGTGAAAGTTGAGAGGGGTGAAGGGAAGGTGAGAAAGCCATGTAGAAGACTATAAGTAAACATAGGTGACCCATGCAAGAAAAGTGTTGAGAAAATATAGAAAGAAAACGAAAGGAGAAGTAGACATATAGGTTAAGAAAATTGGGTGTGGAAAAACAACAGATAAAACTCGAAAACTAGAAAGTTCTAAAACAAGAATTTAAAATTTTAGTGTTGCGAATTTAGGAAAAGAAATAGTGATTGAATTTGTTTTAAGATAATTCCCGTACCGGTATAATTCTTTGAAATACGACAGGACTCGCGTCATCAACTTGTACCCATGTCCTCTTTGGCCTCCTTATGAAACACAACATTATACATCTTTTTAGTTATCTCTTGTACGTAGAACTGATCCAGTTTGAGCGAAGACAATAGTTCATCGATCTGAAGAATAAAGAAGAGGAGGAGAAAAGAAATGAAGGAAATGAATCGTTCTTGGGATAAAGCATGGATGAAAACTGAGGATCCTCTACCAGTCTTGTACACCCATCATGCCTACTTCAGAGATGCCAACCAAAAATATAAATTCCTTACTTTTTCTATACTCTTTTGATCCTAAAAGGGATACAGAATGAATACACAACGGATGCCATAATGCATTGCACCTGTCTCCATGGAAAATGTAATTTTCCCCTAGTATTATCTATGCATGGCCTTCATTTACCAGAAAAAATTCTTTAATATTGCAGGGTGACCAATTTGCTAGATTGTCTGGCATATTTTTCTTGTTTTCTGATGAAAATAGTCTGTTGAAAAACTTTTCATGACAGGTGGGAGCACGTTGGTATTTTATGTTCCAAACGATTGCTAATACCTTTTGGTACCCATTATCCAAATGTAATACACAAAGAATATGATTTTTTTTATCATCCCTGCTATTTGTAATCATTGTAAATTTGACAGATTTAGGGGATGTTGTTCAAAAGTTGCAATTGATCGCAAGTTGCACTTCATCGGAACTCGCCAATCAAAACCATTGTTTCATGCGCGCCTTGTTAAATGCGCGTTACAATTTGCAAAATTGCTGTTGATTTTGAATAACACCCCCTTAGTCTTCTAGCTATTTTCATAAACTTTCAATATCAATGAAATTAAATGAATTTAATTGAATAGGATTATATTCATCATTGACTAACCTCAGCAAGGAGTTGAGCATTCCTCATCTTTGTCATTGAAACAGCGCAGATTTGAAGACTCTTCACAATGACCCTGAATAATAGAACAGAAAAATATACAAAAATGTGGAATGTATCTCATGACATTAAGAACTTGGTTGGAAGATATTAAGCTAAGTAAAGGCACAAATAAATGAAATGCAACAGAAGTCAGGGCCTTGGATACCTATCCTACTGGTCTAAATGTCCTCCTTAGTTGCAAATTGAAATGCACATTTTCATTTGTGCACTACGGTCTGTGCTTCTGTGCCAATAAATTGCAACTTTCAAGCAGCATCCCCTATGTGTACCACAAAAGTTATATGGTTTGATACATAATCTTACATTGATGTAGAAAATGTTGCATTTTATCTATCTTTCCTCCTTATTTATGAAGTGTTACTTCATGCATTGGCTTCAAAATGACTTACAAATAATGAGTGGTCATCACAACATGCATGTATATCATTTGTAAAATAGCTGCATTATATGCTTGACATTTATGACATTTTTCAAACATTATGCAAATATGATCGAGCCAGCCACATCCAATCGGCTCTCGGTGGTCTAGTTGTAAGACACCTGTCTAGTCATCAGGAGATCGTGGGTTTGATTCCTACCCAAGAATGCCTGTGATTTTTGTTCACAGCTTCTTGGTATTAAAAGCAATGTCAATCAGTGTTTATCCATGTTGGGATAAGGCAAGAATTATTTCAATTATTTATCTACCAACACAAAAATCATTCAATTGATATTATGCAAATAATAAATGATATTTCATGCCTCCTTCCCCTGTATGATGAAATATTAAAGAATTAAATCTCAAACTAATAGTGGAAGTGTCTTATACAGTGAAGGCAATTTGGAACTATATTGGTAACCTGCCAAATTATTCAAAGTTTTGTAAAATTCACATATTAAATTTGAGTGTCACAATTACGTGTGTTTTAAAGAATTATCTTGGCTATTAGGGGAACTTGCAATTTTAAACATATAGATCGATTTTGGGAGAGATGGCGCTTCAAATAATTAGCTTCTTTATGACCTGCAGTAAACTATTACCATAAGGCACTTTTTCAATAGTAAATTAGAGCATGTTCATAGTTTGTTTGAAAAAAAAAATTATCCCAGTAATGCAAAACAAAAATAACGACATTCATTGCTTTCTTCAACAGTACATCACCTTAATTGCTAAAATCCCAATTCACAATTCACACACAGTACCCCTAGAAGCTCCATTCACTTTGCCTTGGCTGGTGGTCTATTCATACAGCACTCCTAGGGATAACGGCTGATTGGCATTTTCAAACGGAAATAAGCATAGAGTATGTGTAATTACCTTGTCCTAATTTTGTACACAGCATATTCATGCATGTAAGACAATTTGTGAATACATCAGCTTCTTTCACATCATTTTCTGGATCCTGACCATTACTAATCTATACCGTTAACTTACTGGGCTTTCAGAAGGCACTGAACTGCTTCCATCTCAAGGTGACTTAGGCGTTTGCTGTGCTTTCCTTCATCATCACAATCCTTTGCCAATGTTGTAGTATCACCCCTGAGGGACAATTTCTCCAGTCCAGGTACGTCACCATTGAGGGCGCTGTTGATGGAAATGCCATCCCTATTTGTTCCATTTTGAGAAACCCTATCCTGCAAATTGTTGAGCAAAGATCCAGCATTTGGTGTGTTATGATCTGCGATTGAATCCCTCTGTTCGTAAGTCCTTTTTTGAACATCTATACCACTATTGCTCACCATCGGAATATTAGTGGAACAAGGTCTCAACTCATTTTGTGTAGAATTATCAGTAGCTTTTGTGTAATCTTCATGTTCTGTGTTCTTTTTACTAGAAATACAATGTTCATTTGGATCTTTGATAGCAGAAGGTCGCAACTCCTGTTTTTCAGTAGCATCATCATTCTGTGCTTTCAGACAAACATCAGTCCTATTTTGTAATTGGTCATTGCCAATGTGTAATGTGGAATCATGAGTGGAAGAAGGTTCTAACTCCTCATTTGAAAAGGAGCCAACTCTAGTTCTTTGCAAGACATGTTGTCCTTCCTTTCCATGACATTGTCCTTTGTGATTTTTGGCATCTACATTCTTTTGAAGTGAATTATCAGGTAGTGTCTTTCTGGAGTCTTTGAAGTCTTTTGGTCGGCTTTGCTTAAGATATAGCTTGGCTAGCTGGATCCAATGTTGAGCACTCAAAGGACGTATGTCCAGACAACACCTCAGACTCTTTGCTTGGCCTGGACAAACATAAGTTGAAACATATAAAAATACATTATAATTTCACATTACTTAGAGAAAGGAATTGTGTACCTAAAAACAAAATGCATATCCAGATGCTTGCAAAGTTGCAAACTCAATAATTCCCCTTCAGATTAGGATTACTAAAGATTTGAATGTTCATAGTTGAAAAGATTATTTAAGTATATAGTAAATTTTCACATTCATTGCTTGTTCCTCTTTTGGGCATTGAAAGGACACTCATTGTTGGGAAGAATTCCACTTTTAACTCCAGAGTGTACATTGCATAAAAGGGATATGCTACACATGTGTACAAGAAGATTTAGAGAGAGGTTGTGTGCTGTTCATTTTTTTTTACAAGGTTTCAAAATTGTCCTCATTTTTACTGAGTTTTTTCCTGATTGATGTTTCATAATTTACTTGCTAGGTTGGCGCACAACTATTCTAGGAACCTTTGGCCAATCGCACAAAATGGTCTGCGCTATCCTCTTCTAGCAAAGACGTCTTATCTTTTTCTGCCACACTCATATCATAGATCTATAAACTTTCATGTCTTTGTTACAAGGGTGGCACAGGAAGTTAAGAAGTCTTAGCAAGAAGATGATAGCTAAGACCAAATTTCGTGCAATTGGCCCCCGGACACAAATTGTGAAACTGTGTAATCTTTTAAGTTGGTAAAAATATGTTAATTGTCATAAGCTATAACAAATTGTAAAAACATGTCATCAATAAATATTCGCGCAGTTTGGCAGAGTTTGCAAAGGTTGAACGGGATATCTGTGCAAGGATCAATGAAAAAGTGATTATTGCGCAAAAATGATGTTCGCTATGACCGATTAACATCGGTTTCTTTGACATAGAAGATAACTTACAATTCAGGATTTGGGCCCTGAATCAGCCGCATACAAATGAACATTGGGTGCAGAAAAAGCACATCAGTCTTGCCTAAAATCACTTGTAACATACGAGCAGCTCTATAAAACGCTAGCACGGATCCCTTCGCCTAGTTAAACAGGTTGACTATACTTGCTTTCAGCATTCTCAGCTGCTTCGTAGAATGTTGCTAAAACACTGTGCGCACCAAATATCTGATGATCGTTCGTAGATTCTGCAACCTGCATATATGAAGAGAATACAAAAAGCAATAGCAATGATGTAATCTCCAAAATTAGATATCAAGTTAGTGTGATTGTTCAAGTGGTGCAGATATTGTTCAGTTCAGTTGATGTCATAGCATACACCAGATTATCGATGCTCAAACTGGGTTACTGCTATTGAGCAGATCAACTCAAAACGCAAAATATCTGAAAAACTAGCACAGAAGATGCAATCTAACACTTGTATGTTTATTCCATACTATAAATCATAACAGATCTCATTATTCATTGTAAAGGGCATTTCCACACATAACTTCAAACAAGACTTCAAAAATGCCTTCAAAATGGCCCATTTTTTTTAGGGGTGAAGACAATTGCTACAAATTTGAAATTACCTCAAAGCACGTTTACACCGTTTAACAGTGGTAACCTAGAACTAGATTAAAAAAAAGACATTTTAACTGTTCTCACCAGAGTCTCTCCCATCTCGACTGCTCCACCCGCATCCCCGCATCTCCATCTGCATCTTGCAATGGACTCGAGAAGGAGTCGTCTCATGCCAATGTTGTTTGAGGAGACAGTGTTCATTGCACTGGTGTAAGCATCCAAAGCAGGGACCCATTCCCCTAGATAGTAATGACGGTTGCCACGGAAGATGAAGAAATGAACCTGGTCTGCCTCCTCTCTTGGTAGAGCATCGTCTTCTGTGAACCACTGGAAGATAGAGATATTGGTTATTTTTACCAAGATGTTTTACTTAGGAGTTTTAATATACATTTTACGTTTTATTAGGTGTTTTACTGTGGTCTTTTACGAATGTTTCATTTAGGTATTTACTTGGGTATTTTCTTGGGTGTTTACTTGGGTGTTTTACTTGGGTGTTTTACTTGGGTGTTTACTTGGGTGTTTTACTTGGGTATTTTACGAATGTTTCATTTAGGTATTTACTTGGGTATTTACTTGGGTGTTTACTTGGGTGGTTTACTTGGGTGTTTTACTTGGGTATTTTACTTGGGTGTTTACTTTGGTGTTTTACTTAGGGGTTTTACTTAGATGCATAGGGCCTACACACTGCATGAATTATGAGATATGACCCAAACTAAGTCTAGATACGGATTGCCAGCCATTCCATAATTTGTCCTAAATGTAAGAATTGTAAAATGTGTTAAAAAGGGTTGTGCTATTTAGGACTGGCGATTTCAGTGACTGTTATGATGATGATGATGAATATGAGAAAGACGATGATGATGATGATGATGATGACGATGATGATGATTAATATGATGAAGATGATGATGATGATGATAATGAGGATGATGATAATGATGATGATGATGATAAGATGTGCATCATCATCAGTGATAAGGATGATAATGGAGAAAAGGTAGAGAAGAAAGAAAGCAAGAATGATGATTGTGATGATCAGATGATGATTATGATGATGATAATGAGGATGATGATAATGATGATGATGATGATGATAAGATGTGCATCATCATCAGTGATAAGGATGATAATGGAGAAAATGGAGAAAAGGTAGAGAAGAAAGAAAGCAAGAATGATGATTGTGATGATCAGATGATGATTATGATGATGATAATGAGGATGATGATAATGATGATGATGATGATGATAAGATGTGCATCATCATCAGTGATAAGGATGATAATGGAGAAAATGGAGAAAAGGTAGAGAAGAAAGAAAGCAAGAATGATGATTGTGATGATCAGATGATGATTATGATGATGATGATGATGATGATGATGATAGTGATGGATATGATTGTGAAGATGATGATGGTGATGACTGTGGTGATGATGATGATGATGATGATGATGATGACAAAAACAATGATGATGATGATGATGATGATGATGGTCATGATGATGATGATGATGACAATGATGATGATGATGGTGGTGGTGACAAAGATGATGATGGTAGTGGTGGTGACAAAGATGATGATGATGATGACAATGATGATGATGATGGTGGTGGTGACAAAGATGATGATGATGATGGTGGTGATGATGATGATGATGACAATGATGATGATGATGATGATGATGATGACGATGACGATGACGATGATGATGATGATGATGATGATGACAATGATGATGGTGGTGGTGGTGCACAATCCTCAGTGATAAGGGTGATAATGGAGAAAAGGTGGAGAAGAAGAAATTAAAAAATGATAATTGTGATGATCAGATGATGATGATGATAATGATAAAAATGATGATGATGATAGTGAAGATGATGATGATGGTGATGATGATGATGCTGACAATGATGATGATGAGGACAATGATGATGATGATGATGATGATGATGATGATGATGACAATGATGATGGTGGTGGTGGTAGTGCACAATCCTCAGTGATACGGGTGATAATGGAGAAGAAATTTAAAAAAAGAATTGTGATGATCAGATGATGGTGATAAAGATGATGATGATGATGATGATGATGATTATGATGATGATGATGATGATTATGATGATGATGATGATAGTGAAGATGATCATGATGGTGATGATGATGATGAGGATGATGATGATAATGGTGGTGATGATAATGATGAATCTGGATATGGCCTAATGATTGTAACCAAAGAATTCAGACTACTGGGGCATTGCTGCAAAGTTGCGATTGATTGCCAATAAACTACAAATCAGTTGAAAATTATAATTGCATTTTCAGACATACATGAAATATGATTTTGATTGGTGCGTTCCAATCAAGCGCAACTTTTTAACAACACCTCCTAAGACTCATTTGTTTTGAACATGAACCAAGTTTCAAGGAATTTCATTGAACAGCTGTCATGGAGAGTTGCCTGGCTATCACTATCAACACAGAGGCGCTGTGGTGTAGTGGTCATGACTCTCGCCTTTCAACCAGAGGGTCGTACGTTTGAATCCCACCCATGGCGTTAATTTCCCTCAGAAAGAAATTCATCCACATTGTGCTGCACTCAACCCAGGTGAGGTGACTGGGTACCTGGTAGGAATAATCCTTGAAATGCCAAGTGTGCTGGTGGCTGCCTGGCTAAAGCCAGGGTAATAATAATGTAAAGCGCCTTGAGCACTCGGCAGAGTGGATATGTGCACTATATTAATTGCACTATCATTATGATTATTATTTACAGACCTGTGAGGAGAGGGTCTTGGGCTTGTAATCCACTGTCGCAGTTTTCTTGGGCTTCTTCTCCGACTCAGAGAAAAGATCATCATCAAAACCTCCAAACTCCATGGCTCGATCCTACATGAATGCCTTTCAGCCAAGTTTTACATCTAATAGCTGGATTCGGATGCCAATTTTATGATTCTGTAATGAAACATATTCAAACATTTAATCATAATGTGGGGGTGGGGGTGGTTCCACAATTTAACACACTGAAAAGGGGTTGGGAAAGGGGAAATACTAGGTTTTAGGGGTTTCACATAGAAGACTTGTGTAGAAAAAAAAGCATACCTTACAACACAGGCACTGTTTTAAATTTCCATTTTAAATCTTTTTTGAAAGCTTTTCGATAAATTGTCAATTCATTGGGTCTCCCGGAGAGTGGAGATTCAAATGAGACAAGTTTTAGGGCTCTAAGATGTATGTGAAAAAGCGATGTCAAGATTTCCTGGCCATAGATATTCTTCTTTGTTGGTCTTGGGACTGGAAATAATTGCCAACTTTACTACTACATACTAGGGTTAGGGTATAGCATTGAGGTTGATTACTGAAATCAATAATTTAGCCCCCCCCCC
>BQKZ01000714.1:87621-109792 GCA_036244855.1 Temnopleurus reevesii
CATTGCTCATGCCGTGATTGCAGACGAGCCGGAGACTGATTCGGATTGGAAAAGTTGATATTTTTACCCGTTCTAAGCTAGGGGAAAGGATCTGCAAACGCCAACTCTACTTTTTCAATGCAATGAACCAATTGACAGCAGATAGACCGGCTGGCAAACATTAGCAAAGAGCCGAGACTTAGTTGAGCCAACGCGTGTCTGGCTTGGGACTGAGTCTGACTCTGAGGAGTGAGGTGATTTAGAACGTGAGGACCAACGTCATCAGTGAAGTGTTAGTATTTGTGTTTGGCAATAAACATGCATAAATTTACAACTTCTACTGCATGCAATATAATTAGGCATGACAGGAAAATAAAATGGCGATATTGTGATTTAGGTCCTCGGAGAGTGCATGCATTATGAAATGACCAAATCATACGAAGCGTTTATTTCGTTTAACAATTTGATTTTGATTTTGAGGATTTGTAATCCCCTCTTTAAGTTTAACTTAGTGTTATATACCCAACGCTCCTGTGCGAACTTAACGAATAGGACCTAAACCACGACTAACCAAATTCATAAAGCAAGTAGTTGTCCGCTATTATAAAAAACTTTGTAAATCTATGGCTATGGCTATGCTGACACCACCATGTCAAAAGAATAAGATTGGGCAAATGCACTTTCGTCTCCAGCCTGCACTGCCAATGGCACAGTGCCAGCGGTGTATACATGAAGGGATGTTTAAAGAACGAGGCATCTCCATACTCTCGTGGCACATGCTGTGCACTGCGGGATACATGAATGCATTAGCGCTATCGCTTGGTTTGAATTAAGCTAGCCAGGGTTTTAGTTTGATGCCATCAAATTTTACAACTCAATCAACGAATTTTAAACATTTTCAATCTGGAAATTCATCTTTTACATTTTGCCCAGGGAGTAGAATATTTATTATTAAAAAATAATCCAGATTGAAAATAATATATTTAAAAGAGTCGAAAGTTAAATGGCGTCGAATTAGGGTTTCTAATGTTTAGAAAAAAATGGGCTTACCTGCAGAATACAACGCAACCACAAGAGGGCCGTCGCACTTTCATATCCAGCCGTGTGTATGGAGATGCCTCGTTCTTTATGTGTCCCTCGGTGTGGCGTTGTATTCTGCAAGCACTAAAAAAAATGCTCCAAACCAGGCCCTAGTAAAGCCTAACTGTTCAGTAATTTTCATATTTTCTTTAACATAGGCTAGAAGTAGAAGGTTTGATAAGAAAAAGTGCGAACAGAAACGGGAACTAACAAGTTCTATGTGAAATCATAAATACAACTTTCAAAGGTATGAATAGTTTTATTCCAGAATTTGAAGCGAAGGTTAAACATGTGAAGCTATGGTCAAGGATGACGTCATTGCTAGGCTGAAAGATGGATTTATGATTGGTGTTCTTGCTATCTTGCATTTACGATCAGATCAACTTGTGTAATTAATAAGGGGAACCTATCCCTGGTATTATTCTGAGAATGAAGAAAAATGAAAATAACAAGCTTGCTAAGAGTAACCGTAGAATTAATCAATGCTTGATTAACCTGAGATTTTGTGCCCCCCCCCCCCCCCCCCCCCCNNNCCCCCCCCCCCCCCCTCCTCGAGCTGATAAGCAAACAAAGGTCTTCAGCTCAACTGTGGCACCCCTCTTCCGCAATTTTGGCACCCTTTTCATCCTAGAGCGTGCCTGCAGTTGGTGAAGAAAAATAAGATGAACACATAAAAATTCCATAAGAAAAATGTGATAATGAATTGAAAATTTGTGAGTTTTTAATCCTCTGTGACATGAGGATTGCTGCTGCTGATGGGGATTGATAAGGCTGGCAACTTTTATGTTGAATCTATGATATACTCGCAGACAACTCCCAATTCACGTGGTGTCTGAAATCCCTGAATATTGGTTCATAAAAAGTAAAAACATAATACCTTTACATTAAAGTGTACATTGTACATGCAAAATTGATGAAGGCATGCTACATGTACACTCAAGGGGGAAATCACTTAATACTTAATTGACTTCTCTGAAACAAAGAAAAATGAATGGAGAGTTGTCTGACATAACAGGTTCTGTAAAGATTACCGATCATGTGGTTCCCCATGATCACATATGTCGATGCAATACTACTCCCATAATGTCAAATTTTATGTACATATCTTTGCAAATGCACAATGGATGATTAAACATATTCATCTGATATCAAAAGAGGGAATGCACACATTGGTTGATGCTAAGTTGGACAAGCTACAATATTTGTCCAACATATCAATTTTGCAATGCATTCTTACTAATTATTATGTTAGCAGGTGAATTGTACCTAATTTTTTCGAGGAATTGTGAATAAATTTTGCTCGATACATTTACGAAAATCTTATGTAGTTTGTGAATAGCATGTTTTCACAGGCTGCCAAACTTGTATTCTGAGACGTGAAGATTCCCTGCCAAAGCCACAATAAGAGAGGGAATGAATAAAAACAGAATTTAAATCCCAGAACTCTACAAGCAGCTGCAATAGACCACTTTCGTAGTGTATTCAAATTTTTTGCACACGTCTTTGTCAAACGCACAATGACAAACTATTTGTTCATCTGCTACAAAATAAAAGATATTTCAATAGAAGGAATGTGAATAGCATGCAGTGGTTGTTGCTAGGTTGGTCAAGGTGCAATGTTTCATCACTTGAAGAAATCTCAAAGATATTATCCAATGAACAAGATATTTGATTTAGGTTTTGCAAGTATGCTTAAAGTGGAAAAAGGAAGAAAAGGCCTAAGAAATTGAGTTTTATGCCATTAGGGAATTTTGTTCTTCCCAAATACAATGTTTTTTAGTTCATCACATTTAGACCTAGCGTTTAGAAGAAAAACAATTTTGAAAATCCTGGTCAGATGTATTGAGAAATACGAAAAGTCGTGAGGTAAATTGCGGTGAGGTAAATTACGTCACACACTGTGTGACGTCATGGAAAAAACATTGGTTGGGCGTGTAATAAACAACATACAGTATACTATTGGGCAGGACGGCCGCGGGAGAGGATTCCTAAATTAAACAGCTTAGTGACACGTTATACTGCATTATGTGGGCAATATGGAATTAGAAATGTAAAGAAATAGCATCATACTACATATCACTACCCTTTTTTGGAACATACTACCATTTTATATGCACTAATAAAGTATTTTATCAGTAATGTCACTGAAGAAAATATGATGTTCCGTTTTTCATACTCTTGCGCGCTTTGGAACCGTGTGTGTATGTGTATGGGATGTTCGAATCGACTCAGGATAAGAGCATGCAAAAAATGGGTGAACGTGTATTACGTATGTACGCGTGCAAATATACGGCAGTGCGAATATTGTTAGTTTTGATTACTTCGATGCGTTTATCTGTCATTTTTTAGACTTGTTTATCAGGGTTTTTTTCGGGAGATTTCCCCCTAGCTAATTTATTTTTCGTAAGAAAAAGCAGCAAAAACCTTGGAGTATTAGTCCTACCGTATTTGTATTGCCTTTGTTCTTTTTTTTAAAATCATTTGTGACTTTTAAATCATTTGTGACTTGTATATTTACATCAATAATCGCGTGGCCCTCTCTTACCATTTTGCTTTGTTCCCACGAACACAGCTACGACCGAAATTACAACTAACTAGAAATTTTTCCTTATATGAACGCCCCCCCCCCCCAAAGTACCCGCCTCACGCCCATCACCGCGATATGACGTAATAGAGCTCGACTCATTTCTATTCATTCACTCCATTCAGCTTCTGATCGCCCCCCGCTGGCCGGGCAGGACGTGGTTCCCACACCTCCTCGAACTTCTGGTCGAGGAGTCGTGGCCCCTGCCCCCGTGGCCGGACGTGGTGAGGCAGCCCCTCTCCGGACTGCTGCCAGAGCACCCGGACCGGCTCCGGCTGACTGCGTGGCCGCTGTCAGGGCGCAAGCGGTCGAGGCAGGCTTCTCAGCGAGAGCTTCCTCGCTGCTAGCGGAGAGCAGACGGGCGTCAACCTTGAGGGTCTATAACGTCCGTCTCGCGGCCTTCGAAGCATGGTGTGAGGAGCGTGGCTTCATAGCTAGTGAAGCCTCGTGCCCGGTCGTGGCGGATTTTCTAATCCACCTGTTTGACAAGGGCCTCGCCCTCCCCACGATCCGAGGCTACTGCTCGGCAATCGGGGTGATCCACTCCGGTTTCGCGGACGGCTCCCGGGTTTCGGACTCGGTGGAGTTGGGGTGCCTGCTGCGGTCGTTCTTCTTGAAACGACCGGCAAACAGGCCCCTAGCCCCGGCGTGGAGCCTCCCTAAGGTCCTCGAGGCCTTAGCTCGCCCGCCCTTCGAACCGTTGGGCGACGCTTCGTTTCACCACCTCACCGTTAAGACGGTGTTGCTGGTGGCGCTCGCCTCCGGGCAGAGACGGAGTTCCATCCACGCTCTGACCACGGCGGCGGGCCACATCCGTTTCGAGCCCCGAGGAGTTCGGCTCAGACCCGAGACATCGTTCATAGCCAAAAATCAATCGGATGTCTCGGGCCCGGTGGAAATCTTTCTAAGCAAGCTTTCCACCTTCTCCTCGGTGCCGGAAGACAGGGTCTGGTGCCCGGTTCGGGCACTCAAGTGGTACCTGTCGAAGGCCCGGCCGCTTCGTACCTCGGAAAAACTGTTTGTCATTACGAAGAGGCCGTTCTCGGCTGCCTCCCCTTCATCCATTTCTCGATGGATTGTCGAAGGGATCAAGGCGGCGCAAGGCTTCGGGGGTCGAGCCCCGGGCGCATGACACTAGGTCTATCAGTATGTCCTGGGCCCTCCTTGCGGGCGTCCCGACTGAGGATATCATGAGAGCAGCCTATTGGCGTTCAAAGAACTCTTTTATTTCCTTTTATCTCCGCGACGTCTTGGCGGGTGAGGAACGTTTCGAGGTCTCGGCGCTGAATGCCGCAGCGGCGAGACCACCGACGTCCTCCTAACCCTGCCCTCCTCTCGCCATCATTTCCACCCTGGGGTTGTCGGTGCTGGTCAGTTACATGACTTAAGCAAAATGGTAAGAGAGGGCCACGCGATTATTGATGTAAATCAGTAAAATTAGCACTAATTTTATTATTTACGAGAAAAATCGCGTGGCCCTCTCTTACCCCCCCCCCCACCGGCCCCCAACCTGCGTTCAAATGACGGGTACTTACAGAACGGGTTGGTCGTGAATGAATAGAAATGAGTCGAACTCTATTACGTCATCTCACGGTGACGGGCGTGAGGCGGGTACTTTGGGGGGGCGGCGTTCATATAAGGAAAAATTTCTAGTTGGTTGTAATTTCGGTCGTAGCTGTGTTCGTGGGAACAAAGCAAAATGGTAAGAGAGGACCACGCGATTATCTCGTAAATAATAAAATTAGTGCTAATTTTACTGATTCATCGGTGAAATAATCGTTTCGGTGTGGACCGTGCGGGTGAAGAGCAATGTTTTAACGGACTGTTGAGCGATGGAGCCCCCGACGGACCGGGGGAGCAAGACGCCGACCGATATATTACGCTGTATTATCCCAAGTCCTATACAGAGTATCGGCTGAAACGTCAAACTTGGAAGAGGAAAAATGCATGATTATACCGTTATTAAGTCCAGTTCGGTCATGAAATATTGACACAAATAAAGACTGATAGCTTTCTTTAAAGGGCATAACATTTAGATAATTGTCTCTTTCTGAAAAATCACGCAAATTACACAAATCTCTCATCATACGTGGTGGCAAGCGAATGAGTGTGTATCGCACAGTAAGAATGTGTTTGGAAATCTGGTCATAATACAGTCATCGTTTAGTGGGTACATTACATCGTTTTCATCGGAATTCGTATAAAATTTTGTGTCCATAAATGCTTTATGATGTAACAATCAATATGCTGTTGAGACATTTAAAATTTTTGCAGAAAATTTCAAGCAATATCAAGTAAAGCTGCACTTTATGTACTGCCGCATTGATCTCTCCATCTCGTAATCTGTTTTTTCCATAACGTCACTGGGATACTTGAGAAAAGTACAAGGAATTGCTCTCAGTGAAAATGGTGCCCCTCCAAACTAAAAGTCTGATAACTCCACTTCTCGTGGGTCAATTTAGAAGGGGTAAAAAGGAGATTGCTCCTAAAACTACAGGCTCTTGGAATAATGGTCTCTCATTCTCACCCAGCTGCCCCTTTAATTGTTTTCATTCAAATCATTAAAAAAATTCCTGCTTGTAGCACTCTGTTAAAGCCCAAGTACAGTTTTGGTAAAAGCGAATATTTTTATTGCCAAATTTTGTCTTCAAATAGATGTAAAATGAAACATGATGCCATAAACATGCTGTACAAAAGATTGTGCGAAAAATCAACAAGAATGTGCAAAATATTTCAGCGTCGTGTCCCCCGACGCTAATTCAATATTTTCTTTCTTGATAAAGGACAACTTCTTATGCACAGAATTGGATGAAAATTTCAGAATTTATTCTTTGTGTATTCCTTTTTATCACTTTGTATATGCCCAATAAGAAGCAAAATATTGTTATAACCAAGAGAGGGCGCTAAATACGATTTAACAGTCAAATTCTAATTTTCAAAAGAATTAGCTCGTAGAAAAATATGCTATGGTCTTAAAATGTGTATAAAAAATACATGTCATGGTAAATATCCCCAAAATTCACATTTTTCAATCTTTACCAAAACTTTACTTTGGCTTTAAAGGGGAACTACACTCATACATTAAATTTCTATCATTAAATGAAGAAAAATAAGATGAACAAACTGTGAAAATTTGAGCAAAATCNTAAATAAATTTGAGTCTGGAAAAAGCCTAATCTTTTTGCGATAGCCGCATGTATTTTTTTTTTCACACACGTCGATTGCAACGTAGCTCGCCGTGTGTGATCCCCTGGCGCGCCCCGAGTGGAGTCGCCGTCGCCCTGTACACTCGCTCTGCGCTACATGTTCAACTTCTGCACGACTGCGCACATTGCTCATGCCGTGATTGCAGACGAGCCGGAGACTGATTAGGATTGGAAAAGTTGATATTTTTACCCGTTCTAAGCTAGGGGAAAGGATCTGCAAACGCCAACTCTACTTTTTCAATGCAATGAACCAATTGACAGCAGATAGACCGGCTGGCAAACATTATCAAAGAACCGAGACTTAGTTGAGCCAACGCGTGTCTGGCTTGGGACTGAGTCTGACTCTGAGGAGTGAGGTGATTTAGAACGTGAGGACCAACGTCATCAGTGAAGTGTTAGTATTTGTGTTTGGCAATAAACATGCATAAATTTACAACTTATACTGCATGCAATATAATTAGGCATGACAGGAAATTAATGGCGATATTGTCATTTAGGTCCTCAGTCCTCAGAGAGTGCATGCATTATGAAATGACCAAATCATACGAAGCGTTTATTTCGTTTAACAATTTGATTTTGATTTTGAGGATTTGTAATCCCCTCTTTAACTTAGTGTTTTATACCCAATGCTCCTATGCGAACTCAACGAATAGGACCTAAACCACGACTAACCAAATTCATAAAGCATTATTTCTTATCAAACCTTCTACTTCTAGCATATGTAACAGAAAATCTGAAAATGACTAAAAATTGTAAATGGCTATGCCTATGGCTATGCTGACACCTCTCTCTCTCTTAGTTGATCCCTCCACTATTTTGGAGATTCTTGACACCGCCAGGCCAAGATTGCGCAAATGCACTTTCGTCTCCAGGCTGCACTACCAATGGCACATGCCAGCGATGTATACATGAAGGGATGTTTAAAAAACGAGGCATCTTTACACTCTCGTGGCACATGCTGGTGCACGGCGGGATACATGAATGCATTGGCGCCAATAATAAAATCGCTTGGTTTGAATTAATCTA
Source organism: Temnopleurus reevesii (assembly GCA_036244855.1). Classification (NCBI taxonomy): domain Eukaryota; kingdom Metazoa; phylum Echinodermata; class Echinoidea; order Temnopleuroida; family Temnopleuridae; genus Temnopleurus; species Temnopleurus reevesii. Next base: position 95,497 of record BQKZ01000714.1, read on the forward strand.
GCCAGAGTTTTAGTTTGATGCCATCAAATTTTACAACTCAATGAATTTTAAGATTTTCAATCTGGAAATTCATCTTCTACATTTTGCCCAGGGAGCAAAATATTTATTATTAAAGAATAATCCAGATTGAAAATAATATTTTTATTAATTAGAGTCGAAAGTTAAATGGGGCCGAATTAGGGTTTCTAACGTTTAAAAAAAAATGGGCTAACCTGCAGAATACAACGCAACCACGAGAGGGCCGTTGCACTTTTGTATCCAGCCTTGTGTATGGAGATGCCTTGTTCTTTACACGTAGTTACTGAAATGCGTTATTTAGCATTCCAATATGTCATATCATTTTATGAACATGATGAATATTTCAAACTTCGCTTTGAATTCTGGATAAAACTAAAAAAAAAAGACCTGGTTTTGAATCAGAAATGGTTGAATTTGGTATTAAAATTGACAATTATCGCACAATAAAAACGTTAAGTACTATCCGAATCAATATTTCATTTGGGAACAAAATTTGCATCCTTTACTACATTGNAAATTGACAATTATCGCACAATAAAAACGTTAAGTACTATCCGAATCAATATTTCATTTGGGAACAAAATTTGCATCCTTTACTACATTATAAACTGCCTACTGCATTCTAAATATAATTTGCAGACCTGTCATATCGGCGAATATTGTGAGAGCTCCTTTTTGCTTGAATTAACAACACAACCTGCCAGAGAATAACATTTGGTGAAGTTGGAGGGGGTGGATACACAGATTAGTATTGGAGTGCCATGCTCGCTTTATTGAAATGTTCTCATTTTCAAGCACAAAGCAGCTCTCATAAAATTCAAAGGTAAACTACTTTTAAATCTAGAGAGAAAAATATGAGTTACACTTTCACTAGTTTCATTTCAACATTCTTGTGTTTTTTTATTGTATTTTCTACAGATTCAGGATGAGTCGACAAAGAGGAGCAAACTTGTTGAACGTCGGGGAGAAGAAGGAGGTTTTTGTATCGGCATTCGAGGTTGACAAGCAAGAGAATGCTGTACGGTTTTGGGGACAGTTTGATGCGGAGGCCATGCAGAGGCTCGAAGTTTTGATGGAAGAAGCACAGCGGCATGCAGAAAATGATCCGCCCCCGCCTGCAGGAACACTTTCAACAGGCGATGTGTGTCTGTCAAAGTTTATGGACGATGGACAGTGGTATCGTGCACGAGTGGAAAGCGTAACCGGCAATGATGTCATCGCATATTTCATTGATTATGGAAATACGGAAATCATTCCCAGGTTTCGAGTGAGGACTGTTGCGAAGATGAAGCGCATTTTTGATTTGCCACCGCAAGCAACGAATTGCAAGCTCGCCAATGTCGAACCCCTGGTGGACAGTTCATCGTTGAAAGCCGGTACTCACGAGTACTTGCGCGAGAAGCTTGAATACATGACATTCACGGCGGAAGTAATTGCGAGAATCGGAGGAAATCTTGAAGTGAAGCTGTGTAACGAAGATGGTAGTGACATTGCACGTAAGATTATCCACGACGGATATGGGAGAGCTGCTACCGGTGCAGCAAGCCCCTCGAAAGAGCACAGTTTCAGAACGACAGGGTTGGATGTCGACACCAGAGACCGTGTCTTCATCAGCAACGTCAACACACCGAACCAGTTCTGGGTTCAGCAGGAGAAGCTCACAAAGGACTTGGATGACCTCATGAATGATATGCTAACTCACTACTCTCAGTCAGCTAATGGAGTGTCCGGGAAGAAGCGCTTCTCGAAAGGAGACCCTTGTGTGACTACTTTTTCAGATGATGGGAGCTACTACCGAGCTATGGTCACTAATACAATGGGCTCAAACAATTATGAAGTGTTTTTCGTTGATTATGGCAACTCCGACATCAAGCCAGGAGAGGAATTGTTCGAGATGCATCCCAAATTCCTCCTACTGCCAGCAGTTGCGATAGAGTCATGCTTAAGTGATGTTGATCCAGATTCTTGCACATCTGATGAGGCAGCAGGAAGATTTGAGGAGTTAGTCATAGAGAAAACTATTTGTTGCAAAGTTACAAGAATTGTGGGAGACAAGTGTTCGCTTCTGATGATCGATCCCACCGGTGGGGAAAATGCAGATATCGCAAGTGTGCTTGTGAAAGAAGGGCTTGCAGGGCGCTCAAGTGAGGAGAGTCATCCACGATCCAAGCCAAGTCCGCCACAGGGTTACAGTGCCCGGAATATCCCAGCTAGGGGTGATGCAACGACTCGAGAGTCATCGGCAAGAGAATTGGACTTCAACCTTCCCAAGTACAAGAAACCCCAAATTCGAGTTGGTGACCAACTGGATGTGCAAGTGACATTTGTGAAAAACGGAGCAGAGTTTGTTTGCCATATGATGAAAGATGCTGACAAGTTTGATCCAATGATGGAAAATCTTGGCCAAACTTACTCCAATATCTCCCCTGGCGATCAAGGCATCAGGCAAGTTGCTGGAGGTCTGCCTTGCTGTGTCCAGTTCTCTGAAGATAAAGCCTGGTACCGTGCCGAGGTGACGTATGTTCGAGGTCAAGATGTTGAAGTGCGATATGTAGACTATGGCAACAGTGAGACAGTGACGCCAGCTCAGTTGAAAAACCTAAGGCCACAGTTCTTTAGTCTACCAGTCCAGTCTATCCTATGCACTCTTGATGGTATCCCACACAGCAAGGCCTCCAAGTCTACAGAAGTAAAGGACTTCATTGATTCAACAGTAGCTGAGCTGGATCTAGTAGCGACCATAGTTGGGGAGCAAAAAGGCATGTACACAGTTAAGCTAGTCGATCGTGCCAGTGGAGATAATATTAAAAACATGGTGGCAAATATGATAGAGGATAGCGCCCCTAAAGGATCGCCAAGGGCCGAGATGCTGAAAGAGTACAAGACACAGACATTGAGAGAAGGAGAAAAGCTCAAGGTCTATATTGGCCATGTGGATGATCAGGCCAAGTGTTATGTCCAAAAATCCGCCACAGTGGGAGAACTGGAAACACTGATGGAGTTCATGAGCCAGCAGTTCGCAAGCTTTGGACAAACCATCCAGAGGTTGTCGATTGGGATGTCTTGTGGAGCGCAGTATTCGGCAGATGAGGCGTGGTACAGAGCCAAAGTCACTGGCATTCGCAACAATGGTAACGTCGAAGTCACGTTTGTGGATTATGGTAACTCAGAAATGGTGAATTCAGACAAGATAAAGATGTTGTCACCAGATATGCTGGAACTCCCTGCTCAGGCCATTCCTTGTATTCTCGATGGACTTCCTGCAGGCCAACAGACAAGCGAAGAGGTTGCAAAGCTACAGGAGTACATAGAGAGTGAGTGCACACTAGAGGTCAAAGGTAAGGATACAGTGAGTGGTGTATACAGTGTGCGTCTTACTACAGATGGGAAGTGCATCAATGATCAGTTTAAGAAGCCAGCACAACAGAAGAGACCAGTGCAGAATGACTTCGGTACCAAATCAAGACCGTCCAATGATGGCTTCAATAATGAAAGCAGATCACGCCCTGAAAGAGACAGATTTGGATCAAAGGCAAAGTCACCCCCGCAACAGAACGATAGGTTCGGACAGAATGACAGGCAGCAAAGAAGTAGAGGAGGGCGTTTCAACAGTGATGGGAGTGGCGATGCGCCTGATAGTGGAAGATTCTTGAAGCCACGTGGAGATAGAGCATCAGTGTCATCAAATGTGTCAGGTCGCAGTTCCCGCTCGGATGATTCCAGAGGAAAGGTATCTGCAAGGAGATCAGACACGACATCATCATCCTCCAGCAGAGAGCCTGCTGTCCCTCTACAGTTTAAGGAAGTCACCTTTCCTTCCAGAGGAACCTTGGATGTATTTGTTTCGCACATCAATAACCCCAATGAATTTTGGTGTCAGACAGCAGAATCGACACCACAACTTCAGAGAGTGATGTCAGAACTAAGTGCTAGGTATAGCAGTCTCCGTGCGAGAGACAAGAAACTCACAAATACTGCAGTTGGGACTCCGTGCGTTGCAAAGTTTTCAGAGGACGACTGCTGGTACAGAGCTGTTGTTGTGAATAAACATGTGAGGAAGATAGAAGTGATCTTCGTCGACTACGGAAACTCGGAGAAGGTGGCCATTGGAAACCTGAAGGAAATTGTCCCCGAATTGGTGAAGCTGCCAGTGTTGGCCGTCAAGTGTAGCTTGCCAGGAGACAGAGAATGGCACAGTGTCCAGACTGATCGGATGAAAGAGGTTGCAAACCAAGCTGACCCATTCAAGTGTGATGTGAAAAGTGCAGACTGTGGAGTGTATGAAGTAGAGTTGATGTGGAAGGGGAACAAAATGACTCAAGAACTTGGCAAGGTCAAGCCACCAGCACCTAAAAAAGAAACACCAGCAGTGACACCAGCAGCAGCTCCTGTGCAGCAAGCTAAGCAGACTTCTAGAACAGCTTCAAACACACCAGCTCCTGTTCAGCATGTCCAACAAGCTGTAGTAACGACAAGCACAGCAGCACCTGTCAATATTCCATTGAATATTCCGTCTCAGGCACAGAGCCTAACATTAAACAAGATGGAAGATGTTGTCATCTCTTACTGGGAAGGTCCTTCCAGGTTCTGGTGTCAGCTGGCTGAGAAGATCCCTGAACTAGATACAGTAATGGATGGACTTGGCGGAGCAGCATCTCTGGGGAAAGTCGATGCAGCCTCCATCAAGGAAGGGCTAGTATGCTGTGCGAAATATGCAGAGGATGAAGCCTGGTATCGTGCAAGAATCACTAAAGTAAATTCGGATGGATCGCTCGAGGTATTCTTTATGGACTATGGCAACAAGGCTACTGCACCGATTGAAGACTTGAGGATTCTGCCTAAGAATTTGACTTAGCTTGCAGCCCAAGCAATGGAATGCAACCTCCTTGGACTTTCCCTAGCCCAGGCCACATCCACTGCAGCTGTAGACAAGTTCACAGAGCTGATATCAGAGAAGCAGTTACTTGCTACAGTTATCAAGAAAGATATGTCTGGAATGACAGTAACCTTGCTTGACACAAATACTGCAGAAGATATAAACATTGCAGAAGAAATCTTGAAGGTGGTCCAGGATGTGAAAGTACCATTTTCATACCCCCTGCCTGAAGTCCCTCCATCAGAAACGTCTGCATTTGTAACCAATGTTGATGCAGGCAAGGTTTACCTTCAGCTAGCCTCTTCTACAGAACAACTAGAAGTAGTCACATCTTTACTGCAATCGCTGTACGAGTCGTGTAGCCCAACAGATCATCAGCTTAACAAAGTTGTTCCAACTCAGGCCTGCTGCACAAAGTTTTCAGAAGATGAGCAATGGTACAGAGGGATGGTCACAGCCACAACGCCTACCACAGCATCTGTTCTGTTCATTGACTATGGAAACAGCGAAGAGAAACCCATCACTGACTTGAAACAACCAACAGAAGAGCTTCTCAAAATTCCACACCTTGCATTGGAGTGTCGCCTCGATGGAGCATCTTCTGAACCGTGGTCGCAGGATGTAGCGGACCACTTCATGAATATCACAGCAGAGAAAGACCTGTCATGCAGATTCTCAAGCTCCAGCTATCCATTCTCTGTTTCTCTCAAGGAAGGGTTGGTGGACATTAATGCAGAGATTATGAAGTTGACGGGAGGTTTATATCCACTACCATCCATTGATTCTGTAGGAGATCATAAAGGGTATGTTGTCAACGTAGATTCCGGAAGGGGCAAGGTCTACATTCAGCTTTCATCTGCTTCAGAACAACTTGATGTGGTAGCATCCAAGCTCGCAGAAACCTACGGGTCAGGTAGGGATAGCCTTCAGCTTGTAGCACCTCAAGTTAATCAGGCATGCTGCGCAAAGTACGTGGATGACCTGTGGTATCGAGGCAGAATTTCAGCTATCTCTGGATCTGCAGCTACTGTCTTCTTTGTAGATTATGGGAATAGTGAAGAAGTACCCCTGGCAGAGTTGAAAACGCCACCATCAGACCTCATGATGGTAAAAGAGATTGCCATGGAATGTTCTTTGAGTGGAGTCTCTCAAGCTCCTTGGACGCAAGAAGCAGCCGATCATCTTCTGAATGCCACCGCAGAAAAGGAATTGACCTGCGCATTCACCACTACCACGAGTCCTTTAATTGTTCAGCTGAAAGATGGAGACCTCAATTTGAATGCAGACATGGGCATGCAAGTGAAGGGTGCAAAGAGCCAAGCATCTGGTTCAGTTACGTCGTACCCACCCGCAACAGTAGAATCTGGAGAACAGCCTGGCTATGTTGTAAATGTCGATGCATCTACGGGGAAGGTCTATGTTCAATTAGCATCTGTAACAGAGCAGCTTGATACAGTGGCTTCTCTACTAGAAAGCACATACAGTTCCTCCAGTGGAAGCGAGCACCAACTCCAGCAAGTGTCTGTTGGCCAGGCTTGCTGTACAAAGTTCACAGAGGACGAGCAATGGTACCGAGGTGTGATTACCACCACCAATAACACAACATCCAAAGTCCTGTTCATCGACTATGGGAATTGTGAGGAAAAACCTGTCGTTGAGTTAAAGACTCCAACACCTGAGCTTCTGAAGATACCACAGCTTGCCGTGGAATGTTCTTTGAGTGGAGTGTCTCAAGCTCCTTGGACGCAAGAAACTGCAGATCATCTGCTCAATGCCACAGCAGAGAAGGAATTGACTTGCTCATTCACTACTACCACCAGTCCGTTTGTTGTTCAGCTGAAAGATGGTGACCTGGATTTGAATGCAGACATGCAAATGCAGGTGCACGGTGCCAAAAGCCAAGCATCTGGCTCAGTTTCTTCATACCCACCTGCAAAAGTAGAATCTGGAGAACAACTTGGCTATGTTGTCAATGTCGATGCATCAACGGGGAAGGTCTTCGTCCAATTAGCGTCTGCAACCGATCAGCTTGATACGATTACTTCTCTACTAGAAAGCGCATACAGCAATGGAAGTGAGCTCCAACTCCAACAAGTGTCCATTGGCCAGGCTTGCTGTACAAAATTCACAGAGGACGAGCAATGGTATCGAGGTGTCATCACAACCACCACCTCATCCACAGCCAATGTGTTCTTCATCGACTACGGGAACAGTGAAGAGAAGCAATTAAGTGACTTGAAAGCTCCCACCCCAGAACTGCTGACACTTCCGCAAGTTGCCATCGAGTGCAGATTGACAGATGTAGCAGAAGTAGTGTGGCAGCAGGAATCAGTGGACCACTTCCTTGAGGTTACAAGTGAAAAAGAGCTCAACTGCTCCTTCGACACAACCAATAGTCCTATCAGTGTTCTCTTGAAGGATGGCGAGACGGACATCAATGCAGACATCATTGATCGCGTTGGCAAGAAGTTGGAAGACTCTCCGCAACAATCTGAAGGATACAAGTCATTGTGCGCCACACTTCAAGATCAGAAGCGAGCCGAAGTCTATGTCACCGCAACCACCTCCCCCAGCGAATTCTGGATCCAGCCCCTATCTGGAGAAGAAGCTCTTGCCACACTCATGGATGAGCTGAATACTTACGCTGAGACTCCAGAAACTGCAACTCTTCCAAACCCTGCTGTTGGAGCTCCCTGTGTGGCCAAGTACGCCAGCGACGAAGGATGGTACAGAGCTATCATCACGTCCCTCGAGAATGAATCCGCCACCGTCAGATTCGTAGACTATGGAAACTCTGATGCTGTGAACCTAGCCGATCTGAAGGTGATTACCCCAGAACTGATGTCTCTGGAAGCCCAAACTGTCTGTGGAATACTGTCGGGAGTTGGACCAGTGGATGAGGGCCAGTGGAATGGAGCAGCAGCGGAGTTCTTGGAGACTGCTGTTTCAGAGAAGCTTCTTCTGATGGAAGTACTTTCTGCATATAATGGTGAGGACAATTTTTCATACTTTTTTATTGCTGCAAGTAATAATGTTTGGAGTAGAAGTGCAAATGGTGATAATTAAGGTTTTACCAAAAGGAAACCTGCATTTTTTAGGGGATGGGGTTGATGTTAGAAGTTTCTCATGTAAAACATATTCCAATGCCAGCATAAATTACTGCAGGAATAAAATCAATTTTGATTTTTGTTATCTCATTCCAAAATTTAAATTCTATGCATCTCTTTGTTTTATCACCATTTCATTTCCTATAGTCACTCACTTTAGAAAGTAAAGTAAAAGTGGATCAAATACTCTGTTTAGTTTGCCTTGCATTAATTGATACACTTTTCTGGAAAATATCAGGATACAAAAAAGGGTCAGAGGGTCATACATGTAGGTTCACAATGTGAAAAAGTGTTTAAAGCTAGACCATGTTTTTTTTTTAAAATTTATACATCTAATTTCCTGATAATCAGTGATTGTTCAGGTTACAATGATGGATACACAGTAAATTAAAAATCCATTTGACAAGGGGGACTTGGTAGAAATGTCATTACCATAAGACAGTTTATTCTGAAAATATGTGATGATCATCACAATTGCCACAAATGCATATTTTTGCACCAAATGATAAACTTTCTATTTTGTTTTCCCATTCTATTTGCACCTCCCAGATACCTTAGAAGTGAAGTTAATGGACATGGGTATGAACATTGCAGAGAAGATGGTCGCGGAGGGTCATGCTGTATCTACGTCTGAGAAGACAAGGCAGTTTCCGTCTGTAACCTCTATGGCCTCTACAGCTAGCGATTCAGGTAAATCTTACTTTCCGTCTTCTCTGAAGCATTTTTGCCAGCAGTTTTTGTACTGATTTACTAAATTTTTTCTCTCAAATTTTGCAATCATCCATTTTGAAATGATTTAGAATATATTCTTAAATGGAGGCGTCGTGGTGCAGTGGTTCTAACTATCGCCTTTCAATCCGAGGGTTCGAATCCTACCCATGGCGTTAATTTCCATCAGCATGAAATTCATCCACACCCATCTGAGGTACCAGTAGGAAGAAATTTCTTGAATGCTGTGAACACCAAATGGTAGCCATGCTATAGCCGGATAATAATGCAGAACGCCTAGAAACACTTTGTATTATGTGCTATATAAATGTTGTATATATTGTGTATTATTACTTTCTCTGAATGTCAGGAAATCCGCAAGCAGCTTTTTCCTTTTAAATGTTATGAAAAAGACTTGCCAGACAGTGACTTATACATGCCTGGCCAATGGGTAAATGCTTATGTAGCACCCTAATTTCTGTTGATCATCTTATACAGGAGAAGCTCTAGACCAAGCATCTGCAGACCTGGTCGAGAAAGTCCTCTCAGCAAGCTTACAAGAGCTCGAACTTGATGAGATTGAGGATGCGACAGATCTTGCCGAAGCCGACATGAATGCAACAAGTTCCCCAGCAGCGGAGACGAAGGTAAGTGGAGACCATAGAAATTATGATGGCATCATATAGCTATACAGTTCTTGTATAATTCTATCATGTTTGAACATGCTGTAAGACTCTCCTCTGCTCTATTTTCCCCCTTTTCTTTAATCCTTTTCAAACGTTGATATGCTTCATTCCATAGAATTCTCCCTAGAATGAAGCCATTGCTTACTTGCTGATAGACAACTACTCACCTAGCGGGAAACTATGCACATATAGAATGCCTTCTCACTTTGATTGAAATACATGTATGAATTGTCAGGCAGTTAGGTCATTTTTTATCAAGTTAAGGTTAAAAATGAGTCTTGTCTGGAAATGAAGTAAGACGGTCATCTGCTTGATTTCTTAATTATTACCCAGATCTTTCCTTCTAAATCCTCTTCTTAAATCTACTTTTTTTCAATCCTCCATTCTTTTCATTTTTTAACCCACTTCATTTCCATTCTTAGACCAAAGCCATGACTCATAGGCATTGCCCCGACCACTCCTTAATTCTTAATCCATTAGATTCCTTATTTCCACTCTAATTCTTATTCGCTTTCATTCTTTTAACCCACTTCATTTCCACCCTAAGACTGAAGCCATAGCTCACTTGGTGTTAGAGAATTTCCTTATAGAGCTCACAAGCAATGTTTTACGCATACTTTAAGACTTGATCCACTAAATTTGTTAATCCACTGAAATCCTTAATCCCTTTAATGCTTTAACCTGCTCCATTTCCCTTCTTTTCTTCCCTAGACTGAAACAGTAGCTCACTTGGTGTTAGAGAACCTCCTTACAGTGCTCAAAAGGCAATGCTTTACCCATAGTTTAAGACTTAATCCACTAAATTTGTTAATCCACTGAAATCCTTAATCCCTTTAATGCTTTAACCTGCTCCATTTCCCATCTTTTCTTCCCTAGACTGAAACAGTAGCTCACTTGGTGTTAGAGAACCTCCTTACAGTGCTCAAAGGCAATGCTTTACCCATAGTTTAAGACTTAATCCACTAGATTTGTTAATCTACTCAAATCCTTAATCCCTTTCATGCTTTAATCTGCTCCATTTCCCATCTTACCTTCCCTAGCTGNCCTCTTGTTCCATCTTCACCTTTTTAGACTGAAACCATTCTTTTTTGGTGATAGGGAATCTTGGCTTCTTGAATTCTTTGTTGTTACATAATCCCTTTCATTCTCTCAACCCACTTCATTTCCACCCTTAGACTGAAGCCATAGCTCACTTGGTGTTAGAGAACCTCCTTGCAGAGCTTACAAGCAATGCCCCACCCAGTCTGCTTTGCAAGCAAGTAGATCAGGTACCAACAAAAATATGAAAAAAAGTGTCAGACTTCAGATTTCATTTCATTTCATTTTTTTTCTTTTTGACAATTCATTTCATTTTATATCGTTTCAAACAAAATACAAATCAATACAGTATGACAAAATAAGTGTAATATACATAAATCAAGATTAATACGCATCTACCAAAATAACAAATTTTCAAAATCATACTTAAATGTAATATCTTAGTTACAAAGGTAAAAGAAAGCAGAAGAGAGTGATATTTTGCGGAAATGGAGAGACCCACTAAAAAGCTTTGCTTGTAGGGTGTGGGCCACTCTACATAAATCATATATAGATAACAATTTTGAAATAAGTAATATAAAAAGAGATGTGCCAGATAGAAAACTGTCAATTGAAATGTAATGCATGTTTTTCAATACTATTATCTCTATGAGCAGAAATTTTCCCTTGGGCTTGATTTTCACCAATATTGTGACGGTGAATTTGCTGAATTTGCTCATGATACAAGTAGACTTGTGTACAGTGATCTCTGAAAACGTGAAAATAACAACCCTCATTCAGATATGTCTGAAATTCAGTGAATTCTCTGAAATATATGTTTGCTAAAATATTGACCTATAGTTTCATGCATGTTTGTAGCATGTATACCCACCCCTGTCAGCTTGCCAATTAGTTTATACATGGGTGGATCAACTACCTATCCTGGCTTGTGATACTGCTGCAATGCTGTCATGTTATTTTACTATCTATCTCTCCTTCAAAAACATAAAATGCTCATCCGTGTTGATGTCTCTAAACGNGCTCATTCGTTGACAAGAGAATCTCTTTCTCCATCTTCTCTATGTTTCAATCCTTATCATTCTCTTAACCACCCCCACCCCTCTCTTGTTCCATCTTAACCTCTTTAGACTGAAACCATTCTTTATTTGGTGATAGGGAATCTTGGCCTCTTGAATTCTTTTTTGTTACACAATCCCTTTCATTCTCTTAACCCACTCCATTTCCATTCTTAGACTGAAGCCATAGCTCACTTGGTGCTAGAGAACCTGCTTGCAGAGCTCACAAGCAATGCCCCACCCAGTCTGCTTTGCAAGCAAGTAGATCAGGTACAAACAAAAATTGGAAAAAAAAGTGTCAGACTTCCAGCACCTGTAGAAATTTCAGGTACATGTTTCTGAAAAAGTGTCAGACTTCGAATTTAGAAATCCATTTTATTGACATTTCATTTCATTTCAATTCATTTCATTGAAAAGATTTTTTTTAGGGTGTGGGCCACTCTACATAAATCATATTTAGAGAACAATTTTGGAATAAGTAATATAAAAGGAGATGTGCCAGATAGAAAACTTGACATTGCACAGTTCCTGTCAATTGAAATGTAATGCATGTTTTTCAATACTATTATCTCCACCAAAGTGTAGACTCAAAACAGCTGAACAGCGCTTCTCAGTATCTGCTCCAAAACTCTAGAACAGGATCCCTTTTGCAATACGGGCAATTTCAAATTCCGGTACATTTTAAAAAAACATCTTAAGACTTACTTTTTCTCACAGTAATAACATTGTTTTGATTTTTCTTGTTCTGTTAAATTGTAAAGCGCTTTGGTACTCTGTTTTTAGCACTATAGAAATAATTTATATTATTATTATTATATTATTATGGGCAGAAATTTTCCCTTGGGCTTGATTTTCACCAATTTTGTGACCATGTATTTGCTGAATTTGCTCATGATACAAGTAGACTTGTGTACAGTGATCTCTCAAAACGTGAAAATTACAACCCTAATTTAATTCAATTCAATTCAAGTCATTTTATTTTTCAATTCTTTTGATAATTCAAATATATACAGTCATAAATACTAATGGTAACAAAAAATATAGAGGCCAGCAAAGAAGCGAGGCTTGTTCAGAAGGCTCGCCCCTAATAATTACATTAATTAATACATGATAAAGGCACATGCAAATAAACATAAACATATAACTGAAATTAAGTGAATTCTCTAAAACTTATGTTTGCTAAAATACTGACCTATAGTTCATAGCACGTTTGTAGCATGCATACCCACACCTATCAGCTTGCAGATTAGTTTATACACGAATTTAACTTCTCAGCACTGTAAGAAAAGGCGGCCATAAATGGGGGGGCTTCCATAGAAGAACAAACGTACTATTCAATAGGTTGAGTTCTGAGCCAGGTGTGTTGCTATGTCAGTGTGGAGATATAGACAAGCATAGCTGAAGCTCCCAAGCATAACAATAAACACCTAAAACAAATTGGCCGATACATGGGTGGATCAACTGCCGACCCTGGCTTGTGATAATTCTGCAATGCTTTCATTATATTTTACTATCTATCTCTCCTTCAAAAACATAAAGTGCTCATCCGTGTTGATGTCTCTAAACATTATTTTTAACCTCATGCTCAGGTAAATATTGCTCTTAAGATGTTCTTTAGCAAATTCATCCCATTTCCCACACTGTACTCCTATTTTTCAGAAAAAAATCAAATGTTTTGGAGGACTCTGAGTGAAAATTAATTTGATTCAAAATATGACACTGGATTTTACGTTTGCCTCATGCAGTGCTAGATTGTATGTCTGTGTAAATATAAATGGAAAAAATATTTTCAATTTAGTCAACTCCAAATTTTAATAAATAAAAATTGAATTGTTATTTTGCCAATTTATATTCTAGGCAAAGCAGCGCCAATTTGAGTAGTACTTAGCAATTCCTGTTTACATGTACATTGTATTAACATTTTTTGGTATGAGGCGCCCAGGAATCGTACCGGGCCAGATTATAGCAGGTCGCAGTGAACTGTAGTGTCAGATAATATCAATTGAGAGAGACCTTAACTTGACTAACTTTGTCCAATTCATTTCCCCAGGAGGAATGCGGCAAAGACGAGGAACAGAAAGGAGAGACAGAAGAGCTGGAAGATGATGGGGTAGAGGAAGATCAAGGAGTGGAAACAAGCCAAAATGCAGGTGGGTTCAGCATTGATGTGATACGTCATTGTGTACTGGTTCTGATGCTCACCGTTTGAACGAGAGGTTCATAGGTTCATGTCTCACCTGTGGTCTTAATTTTCTGAATTAAACAAGAAATTCATCATTATATTGCTGCCCTCAGTCATAAGCAAGCACATTCTGCACCTTGAAGTAAGCTGCTGGAATGCTCCCAATGGTGTAAAAATATGCGTACATTGTTTGCTTTCATGCCCAAATAAACATCTCACCCATGGTTTTAATTTTCCTAAACAAAAAATTCATCGATATATTGCTGGCTTCAGTCGAAAGCAACTTTATGGTAGCAATTTAGCCCATTGTGCATCTTAAAGCAAACTGCTAGAATGCTCTCAGGGGGTTGTAGTTTCTTTCATGCCCAAATAAAAAAAAATAACAGAATTATAATAATGGCTCTGTTGTTGGAGTTTTTATGCCTCCGCCACCGTAAGGTGGTGCCGGAGGCATTATGTTTTCGGGTTGTCCGTCCGTCCGTCCGTCCGTCCGTCCGTCCTTGCGTCCGTCCGTGTGTCCGTCTGTGCGTCCGTCCGGACCTTGTTACCGCGATAAGTTCAGAACCGCTGGACGGATTTTGACCAAACTTGGATCAAGTATGTATAACCATGTGAGGATGAACTGA
>BQKZ01000714.1:110186-122827 GCA_036244855.1 Temnopleurus reevesii
AATCACCAAAAATAGCTTGTTATCGCAATAAGTTCAGAACTGGTGTACAGATTGTGACCAAACTTGGCTCAAATATGTATAAGCATGTGAAGATGAATTGAATAGATTTAAGGTTCAGTGAGTCAAAGGTCAAAGGTCACTGGGCAGAAAACTTGTACAAAGTCAACCAATATAGCTCACTTTATAACAGAAAAATTGATCCAATTTCTTTCAAACTTAGGTATTAGGTATAAGCATGTGAGGAAGAACTTATGAGATTTTGGGTTTGTGGGGTCAAAGGTGGCAGTGCCCAGAATTTATAAAATGTTTTTGATTTCTGATGGCATGGAACAAGCCGTACAAATCTTTCTGATTGCGTGATGGCGGAGGCATAAATTTTGACTGTGCGCGGTCGAGGATTCATCTAGTTTTTAAAGAATTGGCTACCATAGATAAATTATAGAAGATAACTAATTATGTTCTTCGTTTATTTTTGTTTATTTTAAATAATTATTATTTGTTATATTGTTTTAAGAACCTGCAGAAGAGGTCAAGGCGGAAGAGGATGTCTTTGAGGAGAGCAGAGAAGAAGAGACAGAGAAGCAGATGTCTGAAGAACAATCTTTGAAGGCAGAGGAGGATATTGTGGTGGAGCAGGCCCAGACAGAATGTGCTACAGCCAGTGATGGACAGAAGGTAGGTATTGCAGAGCTGCCAACCTTAAAGAATGTATTGTGAGTGAAGGAATAAACCCAGGCTTTGTAAATTATCAGATAACAGATCTAACAAAGAATGGG
Source organism: Temnopleurus reevesii (assembly GCA_036244855.1). Classification (NCBI taxonomy): domain Eukaryota; kingdom Metazoa; phylum Echinodermata; class Echinoidea; order Temnopleuroida; family Temnopleuridae; genus Temnopleurus; species Temnopleurus reevesii. Next base: position 110,963 of record BQKZ01000714.1, read on the forward strand.
CTTGGCCTGGAGTTGTTAATGAATGTATTCTTTGGGGGAGGATGCAGGGAGAGCCTACAGTGACTTTTGTTCTCTTCCCTAAGATATTTTTTAGGGGGGTGGGGGGTTAAAGGAAATTCTTTTTTTTATAGAGAGCTAATGCTTCATTGTGACTTGTCCCATCTGAGATACTGCAAAATTAAATGTAATATATTTCATTGCCAATTTTATTATTTTAACCCATTTTATACACATTGGTTCTTTATAGGATTCCGACGATGCCACTAAAGAGACTGGAGATCACCAGGAACCAGAGGACAACCTTCAAGAAGAATCCACAGTGAAGGACGTGCTCCAGGATGTTACTGAAGACGATGCCCCAGAAGATGAGGCACCAGAGGATCAAGCTGGTGTCCAGGTTGCAGGGAAGAGCGCAACTGAGGAAGCAGTAGAGGGTGTAATGGATGATGCTCCGGAGGATGAGACATCAGGGGATGCCATCCCAGAGGGTAAAGCTGAAAGTGCACCTGAAGCCTCTATCAAGGATGTGACTGAGGAATCGGAAGATGGCAGAGTTGACGATGCCCCAGAAGATGAAATGCCAGCTGATATGTCACCAGAAGAGGTAGTTCCAGAGGGAGAGGCTCTAAGAATGAAAGAGGGCGCCACTGAGGAATCGGAAGATGGCAGAGTTGATGATGCCCCAGAGGATGAAGTCCCAGCTGATGCAAGACAAGAGGAGGTAGTCCCAGAGGCAGTTCCAGAGGCAGAGGCTTTAGAATCGATAGAGGGCACGACCGAGGAAGCGGTAGAGGATGCGCCAGAGGCAGACGCAGCTGTGCAGGAGGTGGAGACCAAGTCAGAAGATGCCTTGCAGTCGGATGAGGAATGCTTCAAGGATGCAGTTGCCACTGAAGCTGACCAGCACAAAGAGGTGTGTACCATTACTTCATACATTCTCAAAGGAATGTAAAATGTACATGCAACTCACAACCAGCAACTACTTTGAGGCATAATAATACTGATTTAATATCAAAGTCACAGGGCAAAATATGGACCCTTGCATTTTTATGCCTCTGCCACAGTTAGGTAATGCTGGAGGCATTATGTTCTTGGTTTATCCATCCGTGCGTGCATTCGAAATTTGTTACCACTATAACTTTAGAACCATTTCACATATTTTGACCAAACTTGACTCAAGTATGTATTTGCATGTTAAAATGAACTGCTTAGAATTTGGGTTTAAGGGGTCATATGGCAAAGGTCACAGAGTACAAAAACTTGTAAAAAAATCACCCCAAATAGCTTGTTACAGTGATAACTTCAGAATAAGTGAAAAAATTTCTAGATCTGAACAGAACGCAAATGACCTTCCGAACTGGCTTTTGAAACTAGTTTGATGAAAGCAGCTTTTGAAAGCTAGAATTGAACGGTGTCTAAATTGCACGTTGATAAGTGTTTGCATGGCTTGATAAATGTGGAATATGTGCATGTGCATTTTTAGTTAATTTCCATGCACGTACATAACTCAAAATCAATATGCAGCATGAATGTTATAATTTCTGTTTGGTATTTTGAATGTATTGTTATGATTTCCTGTTTTGTTCTTTTAATTTCCCAGTATTATTTGCCAGTTTGGTGTTATGAATTATTGTTCTGCTATCGTTGGGATGCATGACAATTCCTGTGTATGTACATGTGTAGCCAATGGAAAACAATGTGGAGAAAAATTTTCAATCGTCTCTAATTGAGTTTATGTTCTATCACTCATCCTTTTTTAATTTTCTTTGTTTATTTTTGAAGAACTAACAATATTTTTTTGCAAATATTGAAGGTGAGAGAGTTTTTTTTTCTTTTCAAAAGTTTAGAAAAAGAGCTATTATTATTTATCCAAACATCCACTTTGTTAAAATCATTACCTGGGTATTATCCGTGGGGTGTACTACTAATACTGTATATCATTTCCATATTCATGTTATTATTACATTTTAAAATGATTTCAGTGATTTATTTATCAGTCATATCCACAGTGTATCAAAAGGAACACACATTTGATATAAACCAAAATCATATGTGCAACTAAGAGGGTGTTGCTCAAAGGTTGCAATTGCTCGTAAGTTGCAGTTGATCGGTTCGCGCCAATTAAAATCAATGTTTCATGCGCATCTTGTTAAATGCGCACACCACGCACGAATGAAAAAGCGCGTTACAATTTGCAAAGTTGCAGTTGATTTTGAGCAACACCCCCTAAGTCTGTCATTGTTATTCATCCATATATCGCCATTATTTAAAATATTAGCTCTATAGCCTGTATATCCCTTCTGCAACATTCAAAAGCTATCAACATCAGTCTATTAAAAATATTTTCTTATAAAGCAGCAGTTAACTCGGAGTTGCAATTGTTTAACAAGCAAAATGTCCATTCACTCTCTCCCCCAAAAAAATTAATCTCAAAATTAATAGAATAAAAAGAATAAAATGGCAATGATTGAACTAACAGCGATTATTTGTAATAACGTTGTATAACCGGCAGGAATTTATTCTTCTAAAATGCAGAAGCACCTACTTGGCAGCTATGCTATTGCTTGGTGATATTAGATAATTTGTCTCGTGCCTCTGACTAGATGACTAGAGAACTGGCGTGTTTAAATGATGATATTATTGTTATTGTTCTGATAATAAAAAACTAGATAGTTACGCCATGTAAAAAAGAAATGACAACTACGTGACTAAATAAATGAAGTACATAAAAAACAATCAGAAAGTAATGATGATGATGGAGAAAATGATTTATTTATTTGCTTATTCATTTATTAGTTTTAATTCGATAGGGTAGCTCCATCAAAAGTCTTATATTAATGAGAAAAATAAAAATACTTTTATGGAATCACTAAGGACGTTGCGCACACTAATTCTGTACATTTTTCTTTCATTACTTGCATGGTCAGCAGAAAGGTGCATGTAGGCCTATGTAAATCACATTTATCGAGAGGTAATATTCAATATTTTCCTGTCTCTATGGTTTGCTGTGTTCGTGTTTTGCTTGAAATTTGCAATTCTTTGATTTGTAAAAAGTCTGTTCTGTGCATTTTAAGGTATCATAAAAGGATATAATTATGACTCCATTTTCATTTCATTCTGATTAAAATTTCCGTTCAAAATAGATCTTTTAAGTCAGCTTTGACCTCGTTTTTTTTCCTTTGAATTTGGTCTAACATCTATCTTTCTTCTGGCTTCTAATTGCAATTTAGAATTAATTGTTGGAGTAAAATATACTCGCCTATGAATATCATGATTGCTATTAAATATTATTTAATTGGTTTAGCATGTTGGTCTGCATGTTTTCTAAGTGCCTTTTCACTATTTTATCTCTCTTTTGTCATCAGTACACACTGTTGAAAAATCACCTTGTCTTTTCTTGCCTTTGCATCTGCTAGAACAGTTTGTTTAGAATAATCCTAATTTAATTGTAAAGTATTATAATGCACTCAATTGTTGTCCTATTAACTTTTGCTGTGCTCCTGTCCATTTTGTTCTACTGACGCTAAAAAAAATTGCCACAAAATGGTACCAGTTTCAACGTTATGCATTACATTAGAAAAATGCTTGCATGCCCTAAACAAGGCAAGATAAAAATAAATAAATAAATATCAGTTTGAGTATGAAGTCAATACAGTAAGGATAAGAAACATGAAAATGTGACAAGATAAACAAAATGTCCATTGTGCTCTGAAACATGGCAAAAAACATTTTATAGAAGTGTAGAGAGCTTCATTTAATGATTAATGACAAGAGTCTGAATTATAACATATGCATGCCATATCTAATTTGATGAAATTTACTTACCTCATTTGCATCTTCTCTTCTCTTTTATTTTTTGGTAGCTGGAGGAGGACAGAGTCACAGATGCTCATCAAGAAGGAGACAAGGAAGAGGAGGAGGAGGATGATATTGGGTTTAGTGATGCGGTCCAAAATATGGAGGACAATTCCGTGAACACTAAGGAGCAAAGCGCTGAGCCAGAAGCAGATCAATCAAAAACTATATTAGTTAGCGCTGAGGGTGAGGTCAAAGTGAAAGATGAAGAAGGTGGAGTAGAAGGAGATAAAAAGGGAGATAAAGAAGAAGATGTGAAAGGAGATGAAGACAACGTCACCCTGCCGGAAAGTGATGTTTCCAAGGTAATGGAAGATGGTGTCGAGAAGGGGCTGGAGAGCGTTGCTGATGAATCTCAGGGAGACTTAAGGATCGAGTTTGCTGCCATGAATCTGGATGATTCTAAGGATGGTCCGATTGATGCGGAGAGTGGAGCTGTTGCCAATGGCAACGATGCAGGTATGGAAGATGCTGTAGGAAATGTTTCTCCCGGTGATACCGAAGAGATGTCAGATGATGATGACAAGCTCGTGATAGATGAGAGCAACGATGCTGTTAAGAAAATTGATGCGGTTTCTACGGATGCGGAAAAGGATACAGAGGCAGATGCTAACGAGAGCTTCGAGACGGCCCGCGGCGACATCTCCAACATCACCAACCTGACCAGCCCTGGAGAGGGCGACAACTCGTCACTCTAAGCCAGCATCAGCACCATCTCTGTTGGGAGCGCCGATCTCGACAGCACCTTGGAATGTGACAAGACTCTGGACCTGAGCGAGTCAACGGAATCGGGAACTGGTAGCGGGAAAGGTTTCGGCGAGGTGAATGGAGGCGTTGGGGGAGATGCCTCTGCCTTTTCTCCTTCGACCCTCTCTCCTCCTCGTTGCGATAGTGGTATCATGGAAGATAGGGATGAGGGTAAAGAGACGAATGGGATCGGTAAAAAGCAGTCTGCTGTGATGGAGGAAGCACAAGTCCTTGATGGTGATGGCACTGTCGCTAATGGAACTGATTAGTCTTTCATAAGAAACCAGGAAAACTTTGCATACAACTAGAGTTCCCAACCATTCCAAATTCCTTGCTTTATAGCACAGTGAACATTTGTGTTTCATAAAGGGTAGAGGTACGTATGACGTAGATAATCCAGTAGGATTGATAAACGCCTCTAAACCTCAACAACAACAACTGATGACCCTTCCTTACACTCCTCGATATCCTCTAGCGCTGAATGACACATGGGAAAGGGTCACCGGTTGTTCATACAGTCATGCGTACCTCTACGAACAGCTTTATGGAGCAAAACCCATATTCGTTAAAAAGAGCTTTGATACAAAGATCTCTTGTCATAACAAGATGATTTCAGAGATGCAAGGCGTTCTGGAATATACATGAGGCAAAATAGAAATGTGAATGATGGAAAAGATGAACAAAAGTTAAAGAAAAGATGAACAAATACCCTGTTCTCAACTACATGTATTTACTTTTGTGAAAGCCTTGAATTCATACGGAAAACCCCCCTCATGCATAGTCCGGAATATTTTATATCTTTGTATCGTAATACATCAAGGCTTTGCTATAATTGGGTGATATCTCTAGTCACAAGGACCTCTTTTGATGAGGCTCAACTATGTTTGAAACTCCACTTCCCTAGGGGTTATTGTAAAACAGCTTAGCTACCCGTTCTACCTGTGGAAGCACAATAAGACCCAAAGAAGTGATAGGCTTGGTTGGCAATTCTGGATTATAGTACATGTCAGGGCTGCCAAGTCTCCTGGATTCCGCAGGAGACTCCTGGAAATGGGCCACAATAAATGCATGTTTTTGAGCAATCTCCTGGATTATGGAAACATTGATGCCATTAGGTTGTGTGCATTTTATAGACATCTACTGGATTTCTTCCACAATCTCCCTGATTGTTGCTGTTAAATGTTGGTAGCTCTGACATGTATTTAAGTTTTCCTGTTGACTGTCTCTTTGTCTTCCTAAGTCGTTATGTTTGATTGTAAAAGCATTTCTTCATTTGTACAAAATTTTGCCTAGCCAGCAATTGATTTATTGGGCTAAGAGGGTGTTGTTCAAAATCAACTGTAAATCAACTGCAACTTTGCCGATTATTCTGCACATTTTCGTTGGCGCACAGTTTGCGCATTTAACATGAGGCGCATGAAACAATGATTTTGGTTGGCATGTTCCGATCAACTGCAACTTGTGATCAACTGCAACTTTTGAACAACACCCCCTAAATCGGGCGTGTTATAAATGTGGAATGGCTATTTTGAATGCCTCTGAACATATGGCTATTAATGTGTATGTGTCTACATGTGCAGAGGTGTTTGGAGTAGCTGAACTTATATGAAGGGTGTTGCTAGACAGTTACCTTTGATTGCTAGTTATAGCTGATCGGCATGCACCAATGTAAATCATTATTCCATTCATGTCTTGTGAGAAGTGCATGTTGTAGGTGAAAGATAATGGAATTTCTAGTTGCAAGTAATTTGCAATTGATTGCCGATTGATTGCAAGTTTCTATCAACGCCCGCTTAGAAAGGAAGTACAGATTAGAATGATTCGAGCAAACTTGCATTTGTTTATCTTTAAAATTGCATTTCTTTTTTATTTAAGGTAATTTTGAAACAATAGCTAAGTTCACAGTCCGCAATGTGTGTGATTAAAAAAAAATCCCTATTGATCATTTTCTACTCATTACGTAACCTTGGAATTTTGATTGTGCATTATACAGAAATACTAATCTCAAATATTAATAACCTCAAATATCACGGAATATCTGTCAGGTTTATAATATAAATAGCTAAGCAGCTGAAACAAATGATACTCAAGGGGGGGGGGGAGTCAGAAAAACAAAGACGAGTCGCTCTTTTGATTATTATTATCTCGTTTATATGCATTGTGGTGTAGGGGTTTAGATTCCTGCCTATCATGTAGAGGTCCGTGGTTCGAGTCCCACCCATGGCGTTAACTTCCTTCAGCAAGATCATCCGCATTGTGCTGCACTCAACCCAGGTGAAGTGAATGGGTACCTGGCATGAATATTTATTCCTTGAAATACCACATGTGCTGGAGTACACAGTGCTAAAGCCAGGGTAATAATGATGCAAAGGGTCTTGAGCACTCAGCAGAGAGGATATGTGCGCTATAATAAATTACATCTGTTATTATTATACTCCAGAATGCTGATAGCTCTGCATATAAAATTACTAGTAGTATTTTCATTAGTCATTGTAATCGTCATGTGCTACCAGTTGGCGCTCACTGTATTCAAGGAATTTCTTGCTTCTGGTACCCATTTATCTTGCCTGGGTTTAGTGCAGCACAATGTGGTCAAATTTCTTGCTGGGGGAAATTAGTGTCGGTGGGTGGTATTTGAACCTATGACCTGCGGGTCGAAAGGCGAGAGTCAGAACCACGACGCCACGACGCCATGACGCCTCCTCTAAAGCATTTCCTATATATTGATCCTATGAAGCAGGGTACAGTGTATCTTTGTGTCTATATTGATTTATCAGATTGAATCTTGTGATTGCAGAGTTGCTAACCATTCCGGAATATGCATGAGGAGATAATTAGAAGGTGAATAAGAGTTGAGGACAATATCATTTAGGCCCTGGTCACATAGGGCCCCGAAAGCAACATGATTCAACACAACTCTTTGTTCAGTTCACAGTTAACTGCCTGCAAACAAAGAGTTGTGTTGAATCGTGTTCACTTGGGGCTTCTATGTGACTGGGGCATAAGAGCAAACATGACAAGAACCATGCTCTCAGCCATTCACTTGTAAAGGAAGCCTTTAATTCACATGAAAATGCAACTCATGCATATTGCGGAACGGTTGGCATCTCTGTAATTGCATAAAGTTCATGAAACCACTGATGATAATTATGTGCCGCTGTATTCAAGATTTACATATCAATTCAGAGATGCCAACGTAAAGGTATTTGCATATGGATATGAAATGTAATATCAATACACAAACAGCTGAACCAAGTGTTTTCTTACGAGGGATCCATGACATATGCTATTCACAGGAAAATAATTGGTTCAACTGTCAGTTTATGCAGAAGTTAATTTCTATCCTCATAGCATATTTCGGAGATATGGCATTTCTGTAAATTGTTTCATGTTTTAGAATCTCAGGATATTGTTTATCATTGACATTGTTTTTGTTGATCCTTTTTCTCTCTTTTGAAAAACACTATTCATCTTTATGACACGGCATATGATTCTTACACGATTACACGGTTATTTGATATTCACTATTTATTGAATTCAGCTATGTACTAAAACTAAATCATTCAAGAACAGTTAATCACATTAGAAAGGACCCAACTGGATAAACAGTCCTGTTGAATCCGGGCTTTTAAAGTGGAAATTCAGTATGAGGTGCTTAGGACCATCAAAAATACTTTATCGGAGGCGCCATGGTGTAGTGGTCATGACTCTCGCCTTTCAACTAGAGGTCGTAGGTTTGAATCCTACCCATGGCGTCAATTTCCTTGAGCAAGAAATTCATCTACATTGTGCTGCACTCAACCCAGGTGAGGTGAATGGGTACCTGGCAGGAATATTTATTCTCTGAAATGCCAAGTGCACTGTGAATGGCTGCCGGGCTAAAGCCAGGGTACTAATAATGTAAAGCGCCTTGAGCACTCAGCAGAGTGGATATGTGCGCTATATATAAATTGCATCTATTATTATCATTATTATTTGTTATAGCAGTAATCTTTTTATAGCAGAGTAAAAAAACCAATAAGTTATAAAGAGCTGGGACCAGATTTAGTACCTCTTTATAGCAGATATTTTGTTACATCTCTTTCTACTGAGTTTCCACTGTATATGACTGGGTATAGAAGATTAACGACACAGATGGTTGTACAATGGTAACTTAATAAGCACCCAGCGAATTGTGCACTTCTTATCAAGCAGATGTCATTATTTCAGAGATCTTACTTTTTGTCTGCACTTGCATTATCATTTGAATGAAAAAGAATGTTTGCTATGCAGTTGAGAAAAAATTATTTGTATATTCATGTAAATATTTGTCGTAATAAAGATCATCATTGTGCTAGGACAGAACATAGGTAGTAATTTAGATTATTGTAGCAAGGTATACATATTTTATGCACTTAGATCATTGGAGATCAGTACTTGTTGATTTTGAACGTAATTGGCAGCTAATATTTTGTTCTTTTGTATAAACATGATTCTATGCATAGTTGTCCAATATATTTCCACCAAACTTTGGAATAGATTTACTTGCCAATCAGTTACAATGGAAACTCAATATAACGAGATGCTTGGGACCATAAAAAATACCTGGTTATAACAGTAAACTCTTTATAGCAGAGGTCAAAAAAAGTTATAAAGAGATGGGACCAGATTTTTTACCTCTTTATATCAGATATTTTGTTATACAAGATCTCTTTATACAGAATTTCCTCTGTACAAGCTCCTTAAGAAAGAGCTGCAACGTGTTTAGAATGTTCAACATTTACTTGTATTTTTTGTTTGTTGTTAAAACCAATTACTATTGTAATCTATTTTTGATACTTCAAATATGTGTTTGTGTTGGTAATACCACCAGTAATAGGCCCTAATGGCAAGTAGCAAACTGAAGCTGCAAATGTGATTTTAAAGCCAACCTGATAGATATGGTTGGTGCAATAAATATTTGAAGCTCTGTCTATATAGGCATTTTCATTCAATTGAACTCTGACCAGTTATATAGGGTACGACTAGACCCATCTTGTTTGTTCTTTCTAGTGAAATTGTTTTACGATTCTTTCACCATAGTGCCTTGTTCATCTATTCATACCTACTGTAAATATTTGTGTTTGCTAGAAATATTTCTGTTCTTTTCTACATAGCATTGGGACACTAGAGATGCCAACAGGCCAGAATATGCACGAGGCAAGAAATTAAAACGTTAATTAATAACCAGAAAGCTGAACTAAACATATTCTCATGAGAGAAAGGATGATAATACAGTCTAACCTCGTTATAACAAGGTCGTTGGGACCAGAGGAATTACCTCTTAATATTGAAACCTTGTTGTATCAGGGTCAAAATACAATAAAATACAAAGACATGAGACCAGGAAAATTACCTTGTTATAACGAGAGCTCGTTATATCAGTGCTCTTTATAACGAGGTTTGCCTGTATGTCTGTGCACTGTCTGTTATGAGAAATCATAAATCTCGTGAAATAAGCCACCTCTCTAGTCCTGCGCACGTCTCTTTTGTGTACAAAGTGTATGGAGATTCAATGAATCTACCGCCACTGGTGAAATGAACGCAAGTCTATGTAAGGGTGAACTATTTTACGAGAATGCCAAACATTTGGTTCACCTGCTTGGTGATTCACATTTTGGCATCCTTGGGACATGCAATCTAAGTCCAAACTCCCAATTTTGAATTTAGTTTTGAATATGCAATGATTTATTAGTTTTTTATTCCTCCGCCAAAGTGAGGTGGTGCTGGAGGCAATATTTAGTTATTCAAATTAATTGAAATCAAAGTGAAGTAAAATAAATATCACTTACAAATTTCACTGGAATGCATATTTCACAAGAATGATATATGTGAGGCTGATTTGCTTAACTTTCAGATTTTATAGTGCAGATTTCATGTGATGTGCCAAATCAATTTTCCTTGAAAACGGAAGAATGGTTTCAAGATGTTGGATTGGATAAATGAAATTTTGCTTCGCTGCAGTATCTTTTTTTTTTTATGCAGAAATTTCAAAAAGCATTTTGCATTTATGTTTGCTAAGAATTATGTAATATAGAGTTTTTGTTGTTATTTTTTGTTTTGTTTTTTTGTTGTATTTCATTGTATCCAGATGTAGTGTCTCAACTGTCACAGAATTTCCAGATTATGAAAGGGAATAAGGATTGTTCTTTTGAATGTAGCGTTTATGGATTTTGATATGTATTGTGTTTTGAAACCAAAGGTTCAGTTATTGTGTTAATCATGAAGTGTTCAAATAAAGGTATAAAAAAAAAGTTTCTGAAACGAATTAATTTTGTTTGGTCAATGCTTTTTGGTATCTCCATGTTTTGAATGTTCATACGTGTATGTTACTTCTGCTAAATTGATTCTCCATTCTGTGTGCACTGATAGCAGAATGGGCAAAGGAGTTGGACAAAATAAACAACTTCCATTAAGCATTAACAATATCTAAAGACACACAAAAGAAATTGATTTCTCACTTATTCTGTGGAGAAATGTTGAATTGATGACACAGTTGTTTATTTAATCCAATAGTTGTTTACTTAATCCAATATCTTTGTCTCTTCTGCTCACAGTGATGTTTACCTGTTTAAATAATATTTTTAATCTAATTGAAACAAAATCTTTGAACTTAAGTTGTAATTACAGTACAACCATCATGACAAGCTCATTATAACATGTTAATTTTAGGGTCCCAACTCATTGTTTGATATTGGTTGCTCTGTTATAGTAAGGTTTCAGTATAAAGAAGAATTTTTTGCTGATCTCAAACGCATTACAAAGTTAAACTGTATTTATTGTATATACAGTCTAACCTGGTTATAATGAGGTCGTTTGGACCAGAGACATTATCTCTTTATATTGAAACCTTTTTATATCAGGGTCAAAATACAATAAAATACAAAGAGATGGGACCAGGAAAATTACCTTGTTATAACAAGAGCTCATTATATTGGTGCTCTTTATAACGAGGTTTGACTGTATTAATCTCATTGAAACCAAGTCTTAGAATTTTAATGTTATAACAGTCCAACCATTTTGAAGAACTGATTTTTAGGGCCCCAACTCATTGTTTTACACTATAACTTGGCTCTGTTATAGCAAGGTTTCAGTATGAAGAAGAAATTTGCTTATCCCAAAGACCTCATTATGATAAGGTTCCACTGTATCTATTGTATGTATGGGACAGGTGATAAACAGGAAAAGGTTATTGAGAATAGGAAGGTGCACAGAAGAGTGAGGAAAGAAAGAGAGAGAGAGAAA
>BQKZ01000715.1:16037-30956 GCA_036244855.1 Temnopleurus reevesii
CTCTCTCTCTCTCTCTCTCTCTCTCTCTCTCTCTCTCTCATCTCTCTTGCCCAATTACTTTCATCCTTCACCTACTTCCCCACTCTTTCTCCTAATTTTAGATATCGTAGTATTACTTCATATATACGGTAGATGATTTCTTGCTTTTCTTCTTTCTCTTTTCTTCTTCACCATTCTCTGCCTTCTTATTTTCGTCTTACTTTCTTTTAATTTTCTTCCTCACTGTTTTTTCATTCCTTTTCATCTTGCTTCTTTTCGCTCTTTCTTTTGTTCTTCATCGCAATCCTCCTCCTCCTTATTTCTTTCTTCCTTTTCCTCGTTCTCTCTTTTCTTATTTACCATCATCCTCTTTCTTCCTGGCCTTATTTTCTTCTTGCTTTCTATCGATTTTTCTTCCTCAGCGTATTATTTCATTTCATTCTTTTTCAGCATCTTCTTTTTATTTTTTCTTCTTGTTCGTAATCTCCTCCTGAAAATTTCGCCATTTATGTTTGAAAAGTTCCAAGGTATGCAAAAATGGACAATTCGATTGAGGCAAAGATTTGTAACCCTGACAAAAACTCCGACAGACAAACTTAGATATCATGAACCTCAATATCGTTAGGGTGCAATCCCTGATTTCATAAAAATAACGTCTCGCCCTGCGCTACCCGACATACTTTCGAGTCGAGCCATAAATCAATTCCCACACCATACAACACAATTCATATAGTGTTTCATTTATTCAATGTAACCAATTCGTTTGAAGACATTACTCTGATTGCAATCTTATCACCGGATGATAGACACGTAACCTTGACTAGGAGATGTGTTACCATTCTGTCCGCGCATGCCAATATAACCCACAGTCACTACGTTGAAAGGATGAACGGGTTCTGTTTCTTCTTCGACTTGAAAAGCCCACCGTACGACGTACGACCTGGGTGGTGTTTCACCAAGTTACAAAAGACTTTAAGAACGAATTTACGCAAGACTGGTATCAGCTCTTGTGCTGAAAGTTCGATAATCTTAAGCGTATTACGCGCATTAACTTACTCCAGTCTTTCTCAAAGTCGTTCGTAACTTTAGGAAAGATTTGATGAATCACCGCCCTGCTTTTATGATCCGACTTTTTAGGGAAGTGTAATTGTATACCGCAGAAGTATCATTTCATTGAGATTCTGAATACTCGCATTAATAGAAAAATCGAGAAATTGAATAATGCATTTAACAGAATGAACACCAAATCGGCTCCGAGTTACAAGTCGGAACAATCGTATAGCAACATCAAAATTTTCTACGATTTGAAACCGATCTGTGCATTGTATCCGTTATAAAGCTAATTAATGGTATTCATTTGAGTCATAAGAACAGGAATTGGGTAGATTTAAATTGCCAAAATGCCCAGAAATAATGTTACTACGATTTACGTCCGAAATTGGATCGTAAGCGGGTCGTAAAGTGTGCAATTGAATGGTCGATTATGACTTGGATATGAACAAAACACTCGAATCGGTATGCGATCTGTAGATCAAGATATATTAAATTCTCACGACGTTTTGATGATTCCCTGTAATTGGGATCCTTGAGTTGGCAACTTTGCTCAAAGCTATGACGCAATGACAGACAACTTTCCATTAATTTTTTTTCTCATGTAATTGAACATTTTCTTGTTCCTCTTCTTTTGCACTTGTCGATTCTGCAAAAAAAAAGTGTTGAAAAAATCATATTGAATCATTATTCTAAATGTGATATTGAAAAAAAAAAGACTTTCTTGAAATATCATATACAAACTAAATGGGGACAGAATCTATGCATCATAGCTTTTGTCAAACTTGCTAACTGGATGATCCCCACATCATTGTAAATTTGAAAATTTAAAACTTTTGACTAAATCTTGCTCGAACTTCACAGTTTGCTCATCTGCTCTTCCTCTATTTGCTGAAAGCAAGATAAATTTGCATGAATAAAGTGTTTCCCTTTTAATTCGGTGTTTTATTGAATTCTGTAATGGAATCAAAATGCTTTTCAAACAGTAAATGCCCCCATAAAATGGGACGTAGTTTGTCTCCCATTACTTCATTCCTCCTATTAATTTCTTCATCGAGGTCAGACTGCGGACATATTACAACAGGCCGATGGAAAATGATCCCTTTTGATAAAGGTCTGGATCAATATAATTTATCCATAGGGGAGTGATACGAACCATGTTTAATTTTTCTTCGTAATGAAAGCGTTTATTTTCTTGAAAATACTCATTATTATTGATTGTGTTGCGTTTCACATAGACATATCATATTCATGACATTATCTCCTCTCGATATAATTATGTGTGTATTATGGAATATTTTGAGGTCATCATTGACATTTGCTTTTAACTGGGATTTCGTTAAACAATGATAATTATATTTGCATTTACATAACACTTTTACAGACATCTGCATCACAGCGCTTTACATTATTACGTACGTTACTTAATTGACTTTTTTCTTTGATAGTCGATACTTGAATAAACATGCTTTCAAGATTAAAAAATAATTTGTTCGGAAAAATACACTGGTGTTTTATGTTGTTTTTAAATTAAATATGTCCTTACGTCATTCTATTTGAAATGTGGTAATAATTAAATGTTTACATTCATCCAAACAAATGTACTCTCCTGGAAGAATACATTAAAAACCAAACGAATAAACATCTGTATCACCTTGCGTGAGCAAATTAAGCACCTATTCGATTATGTAATAACAAAACGCGAGCTAAAATGTTTACATTTGATATTCCAACAATACTTTACATCGGGTTTGACATGTGATGTAATTGTGACAGACTTAATTATTGAAGTCATGTAATGTGTTATTTCTATGATAAAAACAATAGTGACGACTATTGTTATTTTTAAAGCCCAAGTAAAGTTTTGGTAAAAGGGAATATTTCATAGACAAATTTGTCTTCATATCTATATAAAATGAAATATAATATAATGAACATCTTGCACAAAACATTTTGCGAAAAATGAACGAGTTTTGGAAAAGCTATAACCTAAAATGTGCAAAATAGTCGTGTCCCTCGACACTAATTCAATATTTTCTTTATTGATAAAGGACAACTATTCATGGATAGAATTGGATGAACATTTCAGAATTTTATTTTTCGTGTTTACCTTTATATCATTTTTTTTGTCAAATCTCGGAAATAACTTTGTATATGCCCGATAACAAGCAAAATATTACTATAACCAAGAGAGGGCGCTAAATATGATATTTAACCGTCAAATTCAAATTTTCAAAAGAATCATTTTGTAAAAAAAAATCTGCTATGGTCTCAAAATGTGTATAAGAATTACATGTCATGATATACATCCCAAGAATTCACATTTCTTAATCTTTCCCAAAACTATACTCGGGCTTTAAAGGTTTCATTATATCTATCTTTGGGCTTTAAAGGTTTCGTTATATCTATCTTTTTCCTACTTATTACGATAATTATAATATATTTCCATATGATTAAGTCAAACGCCAAATCAATGCCCTCTTTGTAATGATATTGAAATCGGAACCGGTTTGTGATTGTTGTGTCCGCAAAGTTCAATCCACGGCGTACAGATCTATTGTTCCATAACCTGATACCATTAAACGACTTTATATTTCACGGAAATACTTTTTATCATGTTTAATGAACAAGGCTTGTTGTGTGTCGTATTCTATCTAATTTTTCTTAAAAAATGTATTTTAGTTTATGTAACAATTGCGTCAATAGTATTCAGTTGATTACGTTTAGTTACAATCAAGGACAAATATGCCTATTGTATTTTTCATGTTTATCAAAGTGATTTAACTTGGTAGTTTTAGAGTGCAGGCCCAAATGCACGACTGTGTTTTTCTATTTATTTCCCCATTGTAAAAATTTGATGATGGTCATAAGTAATTGTCATACTTGCCCCCGTTTTAACCAATTTCAAAGAATACGATCTTTTTTTAAACTTAAAATAAGACTATATATATATATTAGAAATCACCGATATCCCGATGAAACTTCAATGTTACATTATTTATGGTTATGAGTTTGTTGTGGTATTGTTTTGTTCAGTTGCACTCAATATATCCCTGATATCATACCAGATCGTAAACTAAAACGATGGCATTTTTATAATTAAACAGAGTGTGTCTGAAATGGAAAAGATTTATAAATGCATCAATTAAAACATGTATGTTGAGCTCATATCGTATTGTGTATATTTTCAAGAAGAAATTAAAGATAAATGAAATATTTATTATGCCTGATTTGAATAAACGAAAATGTAAAAAGTATGCTTATGACTTGTCGATGAGTGTGTTTTTTAATCTTAAAAATTTATAAATTTTTACATATTTCTTGTTGCAATACAGCCTCTATAACAGAAGAGTACATCTGCAAAAGGGGTTAGATCTTTTTTTATTCAAATTGGGGATATCAATACCACCTTACTTATCGTAACGTGTAAATTTAAAACGCATTTCTAAGTCTTTCATAAACAAGGAAGTGGAAAAAAGAAAAAAAAAATCGATATTTGATATTAGATATTTTAATCCTGATCCTGATGATTAAATGGACCTAACCCATTTTGCAAATAGTCTCCCAAATACGTTGAGCTAATTGGAAAATAATTTACCAATTTATTGTTGAGAATAAGTCTTTGAAGCAATACATTGCACAACTAAATAAATAGCCATTAATCTAAATAGATAATTGATTACTTTAATATGAAAATATGAAAATTTCTAATGAATCGGGAGGAATGATAAAACACTATTTAGATTTCTCACCAATATATATTTTGAAAATCTGATATGTTTTGCTTTAAATCATTCAAAATCTATATAAAATGCAACATTGAGGAAAAAATGAATTAAGGTGAAGCTTGGGTGCCGCACTATGGAAAGGGAAAGGGCAGAGTGATGGTGTGTGTGTGAGTGTGTGTGTGTGTGTGTGTGTGTGTGTGTGTGTATGTATGTGTGTACATGTGTGTGTGTGTGTACGTGTGTATGAGAGAGATGGAGAGAGAGAGAGGGGGAGAGGAATAGGGGAGAGAAATAGGCCTAGATTAAGAAAATGGAAGCATACAATATATGACTGGAAATCGGAGACAGGATAGATAGGGAGAGAGGGGGTGAGAAAGAAAAACGGAAAGAGAAAACAAGAGAGAGAAAGGGAAAGAGAGAGGGGAGGGAGAAAGATGAATAAAAATGAAGACATAATTACGGATGAATTCAGTAGATGAAGGAATAACGTCCTTCACATATTTACATGTAGGCATATAATAATATAATTTTGCTGCAACACCAACACCAGCCTCAACACCAAATTTGAAGTCTGTCGGTGTTTGGGGTAAACCTCGCAAGATTATGACGTATTTCCGATCGTTTCTGTATGCTCTCTCAACACCAACACCAACACCGAACACCGTACTTGAAATCACCCAATGTCATATCTAATCGTGGATGAAATTTATCGAAAGTATGTCTCTGAAATCTTGTGACCAACATCACATTTATTTGGCTCTCCAGATTTTACCAATTTTAGCCCTCTTCACTTAAAATAATTTGTAGTACACTGGCATAATTAAATGATCAGTTGTTGTAAATTGACGTAGTTTATAATGGAGATTCAGTGACTAGTCACATCCTATTATCAAGATTCGGTGACTAGCCACAACCTAGAAACTAGGTGACTATATAGCAGCATCTTATAATCAAGACTTTTGCGATATACCACATACTGCACATTTGTTATCTTTTAGCTTGTCATCGAGGCTTAATGATGATTTTTTTTTCCAACGACTTGCCATTTTGTAAATTCATCCGGGTTTTCACGAAGTGTGACGGAAGCCAAAGGGTAATGTTGCATGAAGACAAAAAACCTGGACACATCGCCAATTCAACGGACATCCTATCGAACCACATGTTAATTAACTGTATAGAAGGACACGTTTCAATGGATTAGTAACTCATTAAGTATAACAATATCCTCAGGCTCCCGTCACTTCGTGAAAGCACGGACGAATTTATCCCGAATGTTTTTATGAAGAAATTACGCAGTAAGGCTTCCTTGTAAAGTACGCATAATTGGCTAGAATTGGATAACTTGATTTAGTAGTATTTAGGTTTTGGTTTTCCCAATTAATTTATAACCATTTTCAAAACAAAATAAACCGTCTAGACCATAATTATCCCGGTGCAGGTGAAATAAATGATGTAACGGTGACATTTACCACCGATATTTTTTGACCCACATTAAGTGTTCTAATTTCAAAAGTTTCATAACTAATAAAGTTTGCAGACATTTTTAGGGCAGTCTCCAATTTCTTACTGCCTAGGTGTCATTAACATCACATAATCTCAAGACTCTAAAAAGATTGGGGTTTAGTGAGAGCAGAATCCAGCTTTGAATTTATTTGCATTATGCATGCGGCTGCTAAGCCAGCCATAATAACAGGTATAGAAAAATGATTGCATTTTCAAGCCGTTAAAAACACAATTTCTCTTACCCTTTCTGACGGTTTAGCACGAGCGTAATTAAGCGAAGGGGAGCGAAGGACATCAGATGCCTAAGTTTAGTTTGTTTGTCTGTTAATTCGAATATTTGATAAGATTTGTTTTAAATGCGCAGTTTTGTATCTGAGGCCAAAGAAAATAATCTGCTAGTTGACAGCATACATTAAACCAAACCCAATAAACATTCCAGGTCATTAAAAAAGCTCTTAGTTTTCAAAATATGAATTTGTTTAATTCAGCCATAATGACTATTTGTCTGTATTTTTCGAGTATTTGATAATATTTATTTCTAATGCGCGGTCTTGTATCTGCGGCCGAAGAAAATAATCTGCTAGTCGATAGTATACATGAAACCAAACCCCATAAACATTTAATGTCATTAAAAAGTAGTTTAGTTTACAAAATATTGATTTTTTTTTTATTCAGCCATAATAACTGCGTACCCTTAAAAAATTATTGCATGTTCAAGCACAATACGAAGGTTTTCAGTGGAGAAAGTGTCAATATCATAAGAAGGATTAGATTTAATCATTACCTTTATTATATTCTAAACAATTGACATTAGATATGTTACACAAAACTTTTCTCCCGGGCCTATAATTTTACTGAGCCAATCCCGCATACATACAAAGAACATAAGCACGTTGACCCCCCCCCCCTTTGAACTTCCTCTTCTCCTTCTCCTTCTTTGTTTTCTTCTTCTTCATTCTCTTCTTTCTTCTTCGTGTAAAATCGTTCAGTCCACCATCTATCCCAGCCCCCATGCTTGAAACATGATGTCATCCCAATTAGCCTCTTTCTCCAAATGGAAATCGTTCAAAGAGTGTTAGCGATATGCGTTGCACCTTCCCCGCACCTGAGGGCATCTCCACACACTTGCAATTGTGGGATTTCGAAATTGGTGGACGGTGGCTTCTAATATTGGATGGTAGAAAACTAGTGCGCATCTGATGTACGCATTAAATGACAAGTGCGCAGCTGATCTGCGCATCTTTATATGCGCACATCAGATGCGCAATCATTTTCGACCGTCCATCAGCCACTGTCAACCAACTTCGAAAATCCACTCAACAACATTATGACAAGGTTCATCATGACATCTGAAAAACGCTGCGTGAACATGGTGAATGTGGGAATAGGGGAGGTATGTATACGCTTAACTGATGTTGAAGGTGTTCGCTGGCTATCTATGTAAACACGCGTTGGTGTCAGCTACGCGTCTTCCCACCGCATGTATGCGTTCACGGAACGTCTTTCAAATGTATAGGAAAACTAAGCAGACGTTAATGATAAGGTGTGAAAGGGCCTTTACATTCGAATTCAAATTCTTGCATGGGTGAAGATCTGCGCCAAGGAAAGGCACCAGAGGAAAATGTTGGTACGCGAAAAAGGGTTGGTCTATTGAAACTATGCCGAAATAAGAAAAAAAAAAGAATAATGATAAAAAAAAAATGCTGCTATCAATATACGTATGTGTGTATTAAAGCTTAATTTGAGATATTAAACCTTTCTGATTGGAAATGAATTTAGATTGATTTGGGGGAAACGCTGTCAATTAATAAATTATTCAAAAATCACCTTGATCCATTACCATGTAAAAGCGACAGAAAAGGGTAATAATTCGAATTACTATCAATGCAATTATGATATAAAAATTGATAAATCAGTCACAATGAAAGCGTTTTATGAAGAGCAATATAGGAGCCTGTATCTGTTCAGCGTTTTTGTCGATTAAAGCCACTCTCCATGAGCACCGTATACGCTGATGAGACGGTGGACTGCCGTTCTGTTTGCGCCAAAGGAGCATCCGCCGAAAGTCATTTTTACGAAGTGACTGCAGCAAAAGGGCAGTGTTGCATGAAAATGAATATACAATGTATATCATTTTATAAATAATTCATTCAGGGAACCCTATCGAGATGCATGTTAATTCTATAAAAGAACGCATTTTTAATAAAGCAATGCTTTCATGCAACATCATTACCTGGCCACCAACACTTCTTAAAACCACGGACGAAATGTTAAAGAAATGTTAGGGTTACAATCTATTGCTCGAAGAAAATGATATTTCCACACAAAACATAATTTAATAACGAAAATATTCTGGTCCTTCGGAAGGGGCTGCCCCCATGCGAAGCATCGCCCAAAGCTACGCCGCCATCTTCTCCTCTAACCCGTCTCATATCCCCCACTCACCAAGCAAAAGTGCAAGGCGAGATCTATTAGACACCTGATCTCGCCACCGAGACGAGTATGAGATGTCTGAAATATTATATTTTGCCTCAGATACTCGAAAAATCCTCTTCGTAATGTGATCACCACTCCAATGTCCTTGAACCCATCTCAAAGGAGGTTCCTCTTTATTAAGTCTTCATCTTTTTTTCTTCGATTTCGATCAAGGAAGGTCATTCATTTTTCCTCTCACATTTTTTCGTTGTCCGGTATTCACCTGTGGGTGTGGAGGGCCTACTCGAAATACATGTATGAAGTTACGAAAGTTCTGGGGGCCGAGCTGGAATATTCATGATCGGAAGGACTAGAATCAACGCAGAACGAGTGATGCAAAAAAAGAGATGAGAACGGCCTTGCCAATATCTAAAGCTGACTAAAACATAACCAACGTTTGTCCAGCGTTTATGACAGAGGAATGGAGGAATGTCGTTTCCTTGACGCTAACGCGTGCGTACGTCGAAAGCTGCGCCAACGCCTTAAACGTGGGTCAGGCGCCTTTCGTCTGCATTTCTGCGTTCACATAGCGCCATGAAACATCGGCATACGTTGGTTATAAAATAATACAAAGGCGTAGGTTAGCATTTACATATAGCGATACCACCATTAATTTTACGAAGGGCCCAGAGTCATTTGTGTCATCTTTATACGGCCCATTTGTCTCGAGATCCAACGGAACAGAACAGCTGTCTGATTCGTTTCCCTGAACAGCTGCTGTTGGCCTATTTCCACATTTGCGTTTTTAGCCTGCGTCAACCCAACGTTTTTTCATATTAAAAACGCTCCCCGTGCGTACAGTGATCAGACAATTGACAGATGTTCTGTTAACGATCAAGGAGCGAACGCCGAACGTCAGTCCACCGTATGAATTGAAATGCCGACGGATCGTTCCCCTAAACAGCTGCTGAAAGTCAATTTCCACCTTTGCATTCTTAGCCTGCGTAAGTCTAGTGTTTCTTTTTATTAAAAACGCTCACCGAGCGCTCATTATATGATGGTCAGACGTTAGATTAACGTTCGGCTTGCGTTCAAGGAGCGTACGCCGAACGTCACTCCATCGTATCCGACGATGAGGATGTATGCAAAATACTCCAGCCAGTTTTAAGAACAGACAAGCTACATTGCTATTAAAAATGTAATCATCATCAGGTACTAATGTAACAAAATGGAGATGTTCAAGATAACGGAATTTGAAATGACGATGAGCTTTAATTTGTCACTGTTTTCAAAATCAATCTTATTTAAAAAAAGGCTACATCAAACAAGCAGTAAGTCTGTTTTAATTCATGAACATATATGGTAGCAGTAATATTTGCAGTTTTGGATCTAATTTCCTTCTATTTATATTTGAAATCGTGATAAAGATCTTTGAGGAAATGAATAACATTCAAATGAAAGATTTAGTTTACCTTTCAAAGCAATATCGTGCCACAAATCCAGATGTGGTCTACAAAGTAATTTAATCAGAGCACAGTGAAATTATGATATAAAGTGACTTAAATGTAGAGTTTACTGTTTTCAGAGCCTGTGTGAGCTCTGCTATTGTCTTTTCTTGTAAGTGGGTGAACAGATTGATAGAAATAAATTGACAATTTATCAAAAAAATAATAACTGGGTTTACAATTTATCGAATGCTACGTGACAAAATTGTATAAAGACTCGGCATACATACGAATAAGAGAGACAACCTTTGGTTGCCTAAAGGCCGACTTACACCTTTACATCTTTAGCCTGCGTCGGCCCAACGTATTTGGAAAATTAAAAACGCTCCCTTGACGCACATAGACGCAGGTCATACGGTGGACTGACGCTAAGTGTACTCTCTTTGAGGGCAAGCCGAACGTCAGTCCGCCGTCTGATCCGCTTATACTGTGCGTCCAGGGAGCGTTTGTAATTTACAAAATCGCTGGACCGACGCAGGCCAAACAAACCCAAAATATGTGAGTCAGCCTTCATATCATTATGGGATCACTCCTAATTAACAAATGGAAGTTAGACAAACACACTTTTTCGGTCACATTAAAATATCCGTTGCTAAGAAACTGACCCGATTCATATTGAACCAGGATTTTCGATGTAAGCAGATTCCGAGGCAATGTTTGTATAGAAGGATTTTGACATTTTCATCGGGTAAACCCCTTCCTTAGAAGCTGTCACGTATGTGTGTTTAGACTGATTATTTGGATGATATGTGATTTGAAAGTATCTTCTGATGACGCAGTGATAGTTATAATACACACTAAACATGCTAAAGGGGGCAGTCTTACCGAACAGGCTGATCCCACCCTACTGCTAAACTGAATTATCTTATATTCGAAGTATGAACTATATATTATTGTTATATATTGTTATTGTTATTTGATCAATTAATTTGTACAATTAAGATTCAGAAGCATAATCTCCAGACAGTTAAAATGTTTGACCCGGCATACTTTAAGTGTTAATTAGCCATTTTCAAAATTTTGTAAAACTGTCAATCCTTCAGCCTCATAAATGTCAATTCACTATTCAAGTTTTGTACTAATTTATTTAAACCATTAATTGTAATCTTCCAATAGAATGGACTAACAGCGATTCTAAACATCCACTTTCGTCGAAGCAGCACAAATCAACACGACTGATGCTTGCACTAATAATAAAAACGAAATGAGGACCACGGCAGATGTCTTTATTTGTTGCAAATTACAATTCATCTGCCTTATAAAATCAAATCATCAAAACAATTATGATCATGACAAAGTTGTTTTGCGGTAGCTTTGATGCAGAGTGGTATGCATATTACCAACAGGAATTGAGTCCATGCTAGGGTAATTTCGCCACTTAGTTGTGGCATGAGATAGTGGAGTGCAGAAGAGTGTAGCTGACGCAGAACTTTGTGTTTATACCCAATGTCCTTCCACTTTTCATGAGCTTGATGACGATCCGTGAACGCAGAAATAGGGAGCAAACACGCTTGACCGACGTTGAAGGCGTTCGATAGACGTAATTAGACGATCCGTGAACGCAGAGATAAGGAGCAAACACGCTTGACCGACGTTGAAGGCGTTCGATAGACGTATGTACTCGCTAGCGTCAACTGAGCGTCGTTCCACCGTATACTGCGTTCATGTAGCGTCATGAACGCTTGGAGGTGGCTATAAACACAAATGTGTGACTCAGCCTTGTAATATAAAGGTGGAAATACCCCAAAACGGTGGAAACACGGTGAATGTATTTAGGGTGCCGGTGTAGTGGTTGTGACTGTCACCTTAAAGCCCTGGTCACATAGGACCTCGGAAGCAACACAATTCAACACGACTCTATGTTAATTCACAGTTAACTGCCTCAGAACAAAGAGCCATGTTGAATCGTGTTGCTTCCAGAGCCCTATGTGACCGGGGCTTTAAATAAGATGGTCACAGTTCGAATCCAACCCATGGTGCTTATTTTCCTTTAGAGGGTATTTCACTGACGGGCTGCAGCAAGGGTAAACATGATAGAAAACAGTGCCTTGAGCACTGCAAAAGGGATATGCAGTCTGTAGACTATATAAATGCATCTGGTCAAACAGCATTATGCGCATTAAGTTAATTAATTGATTTATTTTAGTCTTCTTTAATAACAGTGTAGGTACATTCAGATTTACACTGCAAAAATGCTGGTGTTAAATTTAAAACCAACCGGAATCTATATAAGACCACACCAGAGAAGTGTTAGAATAACACCAGTTTAGAATCAAATCAATATATTTAAACACAGACTGGTGTTGTTCGGGGCCTTAAACGGCACCACTTGGTTTTGAAATATACTAAATGGATTCTAAATTGTGTTATTTTAACACAATTCTGGTGTAGTCCTACATAGATTCCGGCTGGTGTTAAATTAAAAAGTGTTTGCAGTGTATGAACTGCTTTTCAAGCACACCCTGTAAGCAATATAACGGCCGACTCATATCCTTGCCTTTTGGCATGCGTCGGCCCAGTGTTTTTGAAAATAAAAAAACGCTCCACGAGCACACAGTACGATATTCACAGCTCAGACGGTGGACTGACATTCCGCTTGCGCTCAAGGAACGTACGCCAAACGTCAGTCCACCGATATTCATGTGTCCATGTGCGTCCAGGGGGAGGTTTTTAATTTTAAAAATGCTAGGCAAACGTAGGCTAGAAACGCAAATGTGTGAGTCAGCCAGAATAAATTATGTCATTGAAAAGCCCTACAATAGAGAAACCTTATAATTTAAGCACTTTGAACTCCTTGACCTTAAGACTACTTTAAGACTCAATGTGACTTTGTACATTGAGTAATATAATGAACAATATAATTTGCATTGTTCTCTCCTTGATTATCATTCATTATAATCATTATTCAGATCAGTACTCATTATTCTAACTATTTTCAGTCATAATGTGAGCGGAAAAGGTATCAACATGGAATGGTATCAGTTATGATCCAACACATTGAATTCATCCATGAAAATGTCACAAATTAGTGATATTATTTTCTCTTGAAGGCGAGAATTAAGGAGGAAAGTGTGAATTTGGAATAAAGTTCGAGTGCAATTTTAACAAAATGTTTACGATTCACTATTTAAGNATTTTAACAAAATGTTTACTATTCACTATTTAAGTTGTGACAAACTTCACTCTTCTTATAGATTTAGTCTTTCCGAAGTAACCATTTTAACTAAAGTACCTTTCAGATTGTGTTCAGTGTTAATGCCGGCTCGCACCTTTGCGTTTTTAGCCTGCGTCAGCCCAGTGTTTTTTTAAGATTAAAAAGTACGCTCCCTAAGCGCACAAAAGACGCGAATCAGACGCCGTGAACTAATAAACGCTGGGCCGAGAGCCCGGCTAAAAAATGCAAAGGCGCGAATCGGCCTTAACCAAACGTGTGACCTAATGAATTACGTTTGCCGCATTCAAATTACCCTCTCACCCCTAGACCAAGCCGTTTAGGCAAAAAAAGGAATAGATGTCCAAAAATATCTTCTTTTAAAGATGGATCACATGATTTATTTCACATGTTTATTTATAGTTTTTTTTCCGGAAAATGATTTTTTGGTTATTACTTGTTTCCATGTTTGTCTGAAATGTCATTGTAATTGTTTTTTTTTGTGTAATTTCAGTGAAAAGCAAAATAATTAAAAAAAAGAGAGATCAAGCCTGGTCATTTTCAGAGGGGAGATCGGTTGGGCATCCAAACAAACTCCGATGTTAAAGTTAACACCAGCCGGAGTCGATATAGGACCACACCAGAAAAGTGTTAAAATAACACCAATATAGAATCCATGCAATATATTTCAAAACTAACTGGTGTTGTTTGAGACCCCCGAACAACACCAGTCGGTGTTTAAATATATTGATTTGATTCTAAACTGGTGTTATTTTAACACTTTTCTGGTGTGTTCCTATATAGATTCCGGTTCCAGTGTTTTTGCAGTGTACAAAATCCAGACAAGTGCATTGATAAATCCTAGTATCTTCGGCGAAAACGCGCCTATATCTTCAGAAACTTGTCTATGATTGACCGCAGAAAAGATATGTTTCACATCCTCAGTGTTCACTTTATGCACTATACAACATTTTGTCTCATTCGGAGATGCCAACCGCCCTGAAAATATGTGAAGTAAAAATAAAAATGTGCATGACGCAACAGCTGAACAAAAGAAGGAGCAAACATGACGACGATAACCATACTCTCAGCCACTTATTTATGATGAATACTTCGAATTCTTGTTAAAATACACCTAGCGCATATGCCGAAATGGTTGGCACCTCTGCAGGAGGGACTCCAAAATGAGATGAACCCAGTTCAAGACTTCGCCGCTCACATAGTCTGCAGGCACAGACCTGTAAAATTGGCTTTCGGTCAGGTGTTGCATTTTGTGCACTGCATGTGCAGTGCACGATACCGAGTCTGCATAAATGTTTCTTCTAGCTAAGGTAGGATATTCATGATATTTATTATATTATGAAGTAGTCTCAAAATGCAGACTCTAGATTATACGCTATGCGCATTGCAGAAAACCGAAGCCAGGAGTCTGTATCGACAGACTAGTTCTTGTCCCCGGCAAGTGATGCAGGGTTGTCTTCGGTACCGACAGGAAAGAGTCCGGAAGACATGTGCGACTGAAACTGAGCAGGAAGGATGTCGTTGGGATGCGGTAAGAGGAAATCGGGAAAGGTCCGTCAAAGGTCGA
>BQKZ01000715.1:35141-48472 GCA_036244855.1 Temnopleurus reevesii
GTGGAAATAATAACTTTGAAAATTCATAACTTTTGAACGGATTATCCGATTTTGCTCAAATTTTCACAGTTTGTTCATCTGATTTTTCTTCATTTACTGACAGTACATTATTGTCTGGGTGTAGTTCCCCTTTAAAGACTGAATGAGATTGTTTATTTTGTCCAAAATTCGTTGTCCCTTCTGCTCACAGTGAGAGAATGTCCATTATGCTTTGAATTTCCTTCAGCAAGAACTTCCTCCACATTGTGCTGCACTGAACACAGGTAAGGTGAATGGGTTTCTGGCAGGAATATTTATTCCTTGAAATGTCATGTGCACTGGTGTACGCTGGGCTGAAGCCATGGTAACAATGATAATGCAAAAAGCGCGTTGGGCACTTTGCAGAGTGGATACGCGCGCTATATAAATTCCATCCGTTATTATCTTTATTGTTATTATAAAAGAAAATCCACAGCATTTTCTGTTTTGAACCCACGATCTCTGAATTGCTAGACCAGTATCATAACCAATGGACTACATCGGTTGACATGATTAAGCTTCAAACTATCCACATATTCAGAATCTGGATTGCAATGATATTGTTTACATCATCTGGGAATTATATCACATATGAGAACCTAAACGTGTACAAACACATTATTATGCAGGTGCGCAATTGGGATTACACGTGTACGTGGGCCGAATTGAGATTCGACTATTTCCTGACAAACAAACACACAAAAAAGAAAAGCTGGTAAATAAAGTTCCCCCGCCGAGCAGATAATTAAGAAAAAAAAAACAAGCTGAAGGTCTATACTTCCTATCGTTTAGGTGGAAAACAAAAACAAAACAAAAAATAGAAAAAATATGTCATCGCTTTCTCTTCGTCCACTTTCTCATCCGATTTCTGTTTATTTTCAAACATTTTTACGGGGACGCCCACCCCTTCATCTATTCCCCGTCTACGCACCTCTTATGGACCATTGGAGACAAATCAACAAATTGATTCGTGCCATTATATCCCTCAATTAATTGATTCAGTACCTTCAATTTGATAAATGACAAATAATCATATTCCGTGTTATCACCCACGATTCAAGCAATTAGTGGTGGGCTTTCGAAATTNTGATTTTTTGGTTATTACTTGTTTCCATGTTTGTCTAAAATTTCATTGTAATTGTTTTTTGTGTCATTTCAGTGAAAAGCAAAATAATAAAAAAAAAAAGAGAGATCAAGCCTGGTCATTTTCAGAGGGGAGATCGGTTGGGCATCCAAACAATCTTCTTGGGCGTTGGCTATGGCTAGTACACTGAAAAAAAACTCCGATGTTAAAGTTAACACCAGCCGGCGTCGATATAGGACCACATCAGAAAATTGTTAAAATAACACCAGTATAGAATCCATTCAATATATTTCAAAACTAACTGGTGTTGTTTAAGACCCCGAACAACACCAGTTGGTGTTTAAATTAATTGATTTGATTTTAAACTAGTGTGTTTTCAACACTTTTCTGGTGTGTTCCTATATAGATTCCGGTTGGTGTTGAATTTATCACCAGCGTGTTTGGAGTGAACAAGATCCAGAAAGGTGCAGTGTCAAATCCTATATCTTCGGCAAAACCTTGCCTAGGTCTCAAGAAACGTGTTAATGATTGACCGCATAAAAGATATGTATCGCATCCTCAGTATGTACTTTATGCATTATGCAACATTTTGTCTCATGCTGAGATGCCAACAATTCCGGTAGATGCACGATGTCAATAGTTTTTAAATGTTTATAACGTAACAGCTGAAGAAAAGGGAAACTAAACATGACAACGATAACCATACTCTCAGCCAGTTATTTGTGATGAAAACGTTGAAATTTTGTTAAGATACTCCTTGGCTTGCGCTCAAGGAGCGTACGCCAAACGTCAGTCCACGGTATGACCTGCGTCTTTGTGCGTCAAGGGAGCGTTATAATCCAGAACGGTTAGCATCTCTGCAGGAGGGACTCCGAAATGAGATGAACCCAGTTGAAGACTTCGCCGCTCGCCTAGTCTGCAGGTACAGACCTTTGGCTTCTTGTGTTTCATTTCGTGCATCGCACATGCAGTGCGTGATACAGAGTCTTGAATTACAGACTGCATTATACACGATATTAGCTATTTACACAAAATAAAGTCGGTCATAGGACAAAAGATCCGTAGGAAGTGAATCGAACTGTACGAACACAACAATCGTTGTTTTCAGATTTTAATATCATTAGAAAGGAGCCTTAACAGAAATGATTTATACATAACTTATTACTTTTTCCCTTAAGCCGACACAAGGGATTCATACTAATATGAAGTAGTCTCCAAATGCAGATTCTAGATTATGCGCTATGCACATTACAGAAAACCGAAGCAAAGAGTCTGTATCGGCAGACTAGTTCTTGTCCCCGGCAAGTGATGCAGGGTTGTCTTCGGTACCGACAGGAAAGAGTCCGGAAGACATGTGCGACTGAAACTGAGCAGGAAGGATGTCGTTGGAATGCGGTAAGAGGAAATCGGGAAAGGTCCGTCAAAGGTCGACTCACACCTTTGCATTTTTAGCCTGCTCCAGTCCAACGTAAATCGAACACGCTACCTGAGCGCACAGTATAAGCTGATCAAACGATGGACTAACGTGCGGCTAGCGCTTAAGGAACATCACGCTGAATCAGTCTATCGTATGGCCCGCTTCCTGATTGCACAGTATACGCTGATCAGACCCCGGACTGACGAACGGCTTGCGCTTAAGGAACGTACGCCGAGCATAAGTATACCGTATGACTCGCTATCTGAGTGCACAGTATACGCTGATCAAAGGGTTGACTGACGTTCGGCTTCCGCTCAACGAGCGTACTTACAAATTTCAGTCGACCTTGTGTTTTATCTGAGTGCACAGC
This sequence comes from Temnopleurus reevesii, assembly GCA_036244855.1. Classification (NCBI taxonomy): domain Eukaryota; kingdom Metazoa; phylum Echinodermata; class Echinoidea; order Temnopleuroida; family Temnopleuridae; genus Temnopleurus; species Temnopleurus reevesii. The sequence goes on from BQKZ01000715.1 coordinate 38,031, forward strand.
ATATATGCGGATCGGACGGTGGACAGACTTTCGGATTGCGCTCAAACAGCGTACTGCGTCTCTGAGCGTGTATGGAGCGTTGTTAATTGTCAAAAAAAGCTGGGCCTATGCAGGCTAAAAACGCAAAGGTGTGAGTCGGCCTTGAGCAAGATGGTAAGGATAGTGGGACAGGGAGGGGAGGAGAAGGATTCGGGATATATCTCGTGTGAGGGAAAACAAAAAAAAAATACAGATACAGAAAGCTTGAAAAATAGATAGGCCTAGATCGATCGAAAGATAGAAAGATAGAAAGATAGATATGTATCTATCATTAGCATCATCATCATCATCATCATCATCATCATCATCATCATCATCATTGTCATCATTATCGGTACTCCAACCACCTAATGGGATGACTTACCTATCGAACCTCTGTGATGCCCAGACTGACTGGCTCACCCAACTACAGGATGTGGCATAAAACACTACTACACTCATACGAAAGAAGAAGAAGATTATATAGTCGACGATGTTGACAATTTGGAAATATTAAAGACTTCTCCCTAGCTATCTCATAATATGTAATAGTTTCACATCTTCATGAGACAGCAGTAGATTTTTTAATCAAACAATATTCAGATCATTCACATCTTTTATGATTCGATAACACAATTTTGATATACGATTATAATAATCCAAATATTATATCAAATTTGAGTCTCCTGCGTGAAAGATTCATCTAGAGGTATATTCTCAACATCTAAAAACAAGTCAAAAAGAAAACAAATGAAATGAAATGAACAACGTCAGCTGCGATTCATTAGTTCTTTATGTATAAATTCATTTTTAGTTAATTAATCCTAATATCCTCAGTCAATATATAAAGATGTGAACTACTTGATAGGTTATGGTAATAGTGAAACATTGGCGTATTAGAAAGAAGATGATAGTACAATAACACTAAATATTCGTAGTTTTAACAAGCACATAATTTATTGTACTAGGTATCAAACGCAGATATTGCGAACAAAACCATGATGATACAAATAGCTATACTACTGTAATACACTGTGTGCACAATCAGAAGGGATAACAAAATTATTTTGGACAAAGAAATAAACTTTGTTCAAACTTTCTTAATAGCTAGATACACTCAAAACAAGATTCCTTCTTTCTCATTTTGCAAGGAAATACCGAGCAGGTGTCGCACATTGAATAGGGAAGGTATTTTTTTGTATTCATAAAGCTATTATGAAAGACTGAATGAGATTGTTTATTTTGTCCAAAATTCGTTGTCCCTTCTGCTCACAGTGAGGATGTCCATTATGCTTTGAATTTCCTTCAGCAAAAACTTCCTCCACATTGTGCTGCACTGAACACAGGTAAGGTGAATGGGTTTCTGGCAGGAATATTTATTCCTTGAAATGCCATGTGCGCTGGTGTACGCCGGGCTAAAGCCAGGGTAATAATAATAATGCAAAAACCGCCTTGAGCTCTCTGCAGAGTAGATAAGTGCGCTATATAAATTTCATCTATTATTATTATTATTATCAAAAAGATCACAGCATCCGAATGAGTATTGAACCCACGATCTCTGAATTGCTAGACGAGTATCGTTACCACCGGACTACATATTAAGTCAATATGTGTAAGCTTCAAACTGTCCGCATATTCGAAATCTCGATTGCTATGATATTTTTTTGTTTACATCATCTTGGAATTATATATCACACAGGATTTATGTAGCGTGTGCAACCATGTTATTATGCAGGTGCGCAATTAGGATTATACACGTGTACGTGGGCCGAATTGAGATTCGACTATATTTCCTGCCTGACAAACAAACACACAAAAAAGAAAAGCTGGTAAATAAAGTTCTCCCACCGAGCTGACAATTAAGGGTAAACAAAACTATTAAGGCAAAGGTCTTCACTTCCTATCGTTTAGGTGGAAAAAGAAAAAAAAAAGAAATAAAAAAAAACAAATATGTAATTGCTTCGTTTTCGTCCACTTTCTCGTCCGATTTCTGTTTAATCTTCAATCATTTCACGGGGACGCCCACCATACCCACCCCTCAATTCCCTTCCCCCTGTCTACGTGCGTATGATGTGCCATTGGAGACAAACCAACAAATTGATTCGTGTCATTATATCCCTCAAATAATTGATTCAGTACCTTCAATTTGATAAATGACAAATAATCATATTCCGTGTTATCACCCACGATTCAAGCAATTAGTGGTGGGCTTTCGAAATTAGTCGACGGATGCTTGTGGACGGTAAAAAACGAGTGCGCATATGAAGTGCGTATCGTTTGTTGCGCATATCAGATGCGCTCTCGTTTCCTACCGTCCATAAGCCTCCGTTCATCAATTTCGAAACCCACAATGCAAGCAATTGGGTGTGGGTTTTCGAAATTAGTGGACGGGTGCATGTGGACGGTAGAAAACGAGTGCGCATGGGAAGTGCGCATCATTTGTTGCGCATTTCAGGTGCGTTCTAGTTCTCTACCGTCCATAAGTGATAAGCCTTTGTTCATCAATTTCGAAACCCACGATGTAACCAATTAGTGGTGGTTTTTTTTTTCAAAATTAATGGACGGATGCTTGTGGACGGTATACGAGTGCGCATGTGAATTGCGCATCGTTTGTTGCGCATATCAGATGCGCTCTCGTTTCCTACCGTCCATAAGCTTTCGTTCATCAATTTTGAAACCCACGATTATGGTATAGTTAAGGACGTGACCCGATAGTTTTAAAACCAAAGAGTGGGAGGTATTAGTCGATGTCTGAAGACCCTAGAGAAATGTAATCCCCCTAAACTTAATATTCATAATAAAACTATATAGGAACAGAGCCCATAAGGATTGAGGCGTAGCGCCCACGATATAACGCCACGATGGAGCTGTTCACATCAGAGAAAATTAGTCCAAGTTCTTGAGCATTACTTGATAGTAATAATGATAATGATAATAATTATATTAAAAATAATAATTGTAATAATAATAAATAATTAGATAATTTATACAGCGCGGTCACTATTATATTAATAATATATAACAATAAAAATGATAGTAAAAATAATAATAATAATTGATATAACTTTAATGATAATAATCACATCTCATTTAATTTTTATAATAGATCGCAACGTGAATCTTTTTTCCTAGAGATCTTGCAACACATCTAAATTTAAAAGAGATCACCAACACACCTGCACACAATCGCTAATGACAGAGAACATCATTTTGGCTAAAATCAAAACATTTTACATAAAAATGATTCAAAATATTGAACACTAGTATAGGGTTCAGTTGGTGTTACATCGATTGCACCCATCAGGGTACAAATTACCCTAAATTCCTGTGCATAGTTTTCCTTTTTTTTCTTTCGTTTGTGTTGGTTATTTGTTTGCAAGTTTGTGTGTATATTTTATTCATTGTTGTTGTTTTCTACGGTTGACAATCTTATAAATGGTAACATGTCTGAGCTGAATTTCGATGGGATCCCTTTTCCCCGTGTTAGTATGCCGAAAGCATGAACAGCTGAGTAGAATGATAATGTTCATCACCGTCAGTTTATAAGGGTAAGGGCGAACGAACATTTGATTAAGATTGATTCTTTTCCTATTTAGACGGGATTATACGTGTGGTAATTTTATTGCAATGACATGCAAAATCCTATTATCTTGTTCAACCCTGGAGGAAAAAAAAAAAGAAATAACAGGAACATTGGATTGTTTGTTTATTTTGGAGTTCTTCTTGAGCGCATTGAGCACTCAGCAGAGTGGATACGTGCGCTATATAAATTGCATCTATTATTATTATCATTCTTGGATTAGAAATAGGCGCCGGTGATTCAATGCTTAATTCGAACAACTGCAGTAGCTGAAGTTTGGGTGATGGACTTTTTTGTGTAAAGGAGAGCAAATGGAAATTTTGCTTGAAACTTTCACAATTTGAGAACCATATTACCCGTACACACGCGGGGATGCAATAAACATTAAATTATTGAAACACCTCTCGTCGCGAGCATTGCGATTTCACAAAATTGTTGAAAACTTGCGAATTTCACATGATCGCAAATAAGTTGGAGAAACGAGGGATATTACCTCGTCATAACCTGAAAGCTCGAATACCTTGAGCACTATCTATCAAAACACGTTCATTCTTACATGTATTAATGCTCAATGATACATTTTGTGAGGAGACACTAGCTATCGCTTAATTAGTCCAGTTCGGCCAAAACGTTAGCGCCGCGCAAAACGTCCCATAACCTGATAACAATGATAACATATTTTTGCTTATGAGAACAATATAGCATGATTAAATTTACCCTCAGATTACGTTGGCTATCAACAAAATTGTAGAACTGAACCATTTGATGGAAATCATGAGTTAATTAGAGATAATGAGATTATCTTTATTTTTTTAAAAGTATTTCCATTTATAATTGCCACATCTCTATGAAAGAAGTTACACTTAAATGATCAGAGACTGAGGAACCGCCAGGGTTAGCGGGCTCCGGCCCCTCTTCTTTTTAATAAAGTGCGTAAAAAAAAAACATCATAGTGAGTAAAAAAAAAATTTGATCACAGCCCGTCCACATTTCAAAACGGTCCGAGGTGCCTGATAATGATACGTAATAATATTGTAGAAATGGATCGAATCTGGCTAGAGAGAAATGAGTGTTGCTCTTTAAAATGTGTACCAATCATTATGATGATGATTATCTACTTTTGAGAGCAATAATAATCAACGTGATCATACAAATGACATGATCATGAGTTCATTTCATCTATATGAAATCAACATTTTGCTTTAAGACACAAATACAGCTTTATACAAATATATTCCAAAACTATATTTTTGGGCTCTAAACTTCGAATAATATCATGAATGTGAAAAGTTCCAGTTCAGCTTGAACGCTGATATCGTGTACTTGCAAAGAAGTTTGATTTGGAAAAATGATAAGTAGTGATAAATGTCGCACACGTAAATTAGGATTGATGACGGAAATTAAACCACTAGGTGGCGTCATTTAAAGACTGCAATGTGGAAACATTGACAATTCCATGATTGCTCTTTCAGAAGTTCCTGGCAAGATTATCGAATCCCCCTCCCCAGCATTTTCTCTCCCAATAGTTTGTTTACTTTTGTTACCTTCGTTACTGCTGAAGAAATCATAATGAATTTGCAAATGATTTTCAATCGATAAATACTTCCTGCCAAAACTATTGCATTGTACAGGCATCCGTATTTTTGACATACCTAAAGTTTAAAGAAACAAGAGGGTTTCAAATTAAGTTCTAATAATTCATTTTCGAACTTCTGGTAACCAATTAAAATGTAAGTGTGTCCTAGGGGATGTTGTCCAAAATCAACTGCAGCTCTGCAAATTTTGACGCGCATTTTCATTCGCGCATGATATGCGCATTGAGCAAGACGCGCATGAAACATCAATTTTGATAGGCACGTTCCGATCGACCGCAACTTGCGATCAATTGCAACTTTTGAACAACGCCCCCTTATGGGGTGTTGCTCATAATCAACTGCAAATCAACTGCAACTTTGCAAATTGTAACGCGCATTCTCATTCACGCACATTATGCGCATTTAACAAGACGCGCATGAAACATTGATTTTAATTGGCACGTTCCGATCAACTGCAACTTGCGATCAATTGCAACTTTTGAACAACACATCCTTAGTGAAAAAACAAACAAACATGGATTCCCTGGATTGGAAAGTAGCATTTATGTCAGCACTAACGGATGATGATGTTTTACGGCAAATTTTTCTTAACAGCCATTGGAGAACTCTTCGATTTTCCATCAAAAGTTCTTTATATTGTAGACTATTTATTTCAATTTTCACTGTAAACACAACATGATATATTTCCGAAAAATTAAGTCGAACGCCAATTCAATGTCCCTTTGTAATGTTATTCAAATCGGAACCGGCTAGTGATTGTTGTGTCCGCACACTTCAATTTACGGTGTACGGCTCTATTTTCCATCATGACCCACTTTATTTTGCGGAAATAGTTTATATCGTGTTTGTATCTTCTTCTTTTTTTCACTCGAATGACGTCCATTTGAAAACTTGATGGGATTGGACGCGTTCACGCAATGCCGCCAGCTACGTCGACTGTGTGACACCGTGCATGACAAATACCACAGAAATCGGACTTTTGTGACAAATACGAGGGTGGAGGAAGGTAGCACTCATCGTGTTTGTGACATGAAAATGACCAAACTCGCATCCTTTAAAGCTAAGGCTTATACTGCATTATAATACCTACAGTAATTAATTACTGCTAAATGTTGTTAAATGTAAATGCACTGCCATCGATTTTTTTTCTATTCAAAACAATAATTTGCACCTTTTACAAAAGAAACCTTTTACAAAAGAAAATTCGAGGAGTCCTCTATAACTAATAAAATTCACCTCCTCAGTCAGAAATTGAAAAGAAAAAACATAAAAATTTTGGACATAGTGAACAACTCCCATAAACGCAATCAAAATAGCTATAGAGGGATTTCCTGTCTTCTTAACCTGCAAAAAAATAGAACAAGTGTCGCACCTGTTTATTGTTTATTGAATATTGAATATTGAGGGAAACTATTTCATATTTGTGGGGGAAAGCAATTGTGAAAGCTTGAATGAAATATGTTTACTTGATACAATTTCTTTGTCCATTCTGATCACAGTGCTTTCCATTCCATTCATTTTTCCTGTCCCCCCCCCCCCCCCCTTCCCACTATTACTGTCAATATTTCCTTCTTTTATTCCCGTCTCCTTGTTCAAATAGTATACCCTATTTTAAAATAGTGTGTAAAAATATATATCATCACTATTAGGGGGGAGGTTATGGGTTATCCACAGATACTGCCTTTGCAATATGTTCCCATTCATACACCGTTTACTTTGAACGACTTCTTGCTTCATATGTGCATTGTGTATATCAAATATGTGTCATATTTTTGTCGCAATTTTTCAAATCCACTCGCCCATGAAGTTTGACCTGAGTTCTTTAAATATATCCACAGAACTATTAAGAAAAAAGCCCAAGCTATTTTGATGTCTCTGTGACCCAAAGGGTGGGGGGGGGTGGCACATAGTGCCCCACCCCTCGAGAAATTCCACAATATGTGGCGGATCGGGCTGAAATTTGGCACAGATGTAGAGCAAGTCGAAATCTACAATTTGGGACCATCGGAATTTCTCAAGGTCACCGTTTGAGGGCGCTAATCAATGAAATACATTAAATTAGTGTGAATTTTGTCATTTTTCACATATGGTCTATAAATTAAATATTGTGAACTAAAATATGGCTGAAATGTGGTATAATTCCCCCTTAATATCTTAGGAACATATTCCATGGCTTTATTGAACACAATAGATGCATTTAAAGGTCGAAATATGACAATAATTGCATCATGACATATTAATCACAATATTGTTGATAGAGGATTCCAGACAGCTTTTAAACACCTCCTGTTATTCCTTGAAATTTTCATCTTTTAGACTCCAATTTTGTTGTTACCATGGCAACATGAACTATGGGATAATATTAAAAATGGTATCATAATGTCCGCAATTAAATTTTAGAAGAAGTCACAAAATTTGAGCGTAATTGGACCGAAAATGTAGGAGGGGTTTACGATTATGTGGTAGGGGGGGGGGGGGGCTTAATGCCCCCTCCCCCTTGGGCTTAATTTTTAGGGCTACTGCGACTATAATAGCATATACATGTTTATTGGAATAGAGGACATTAATAATGTCAGACATATAAATTGCAAATTATTATACGTTAGCATGAAACAAGTCCAATTAGGATTGACAAAATAAAAAAAGTATGTTTCCTTTGCCCTGTAATTTTCAAATTATTGGCATTTTATTGATACCGCCCCCCCCCCCCAAAAAAAAAGGATTACGATCATCATTATGCTTACACATTCTTTGATCACTTTTTTAGCATTACGTTACTTATTATTATTTCCATTAGCTTGGATTCTCTGGAGAGTAACCAGCATAAGAGAAAAATGTAAAGGCTTGCCATACGCAAAACAAACGTAACATCGTCGTTCCCATTACTTCTGGATACTTGAAGAAACTCATATATTCCTGCTCTTCCAAACAAGCAATTAAAGCCTAGATAATAGGGTCTCCAACCAATTAGCCTTCTGGAGGACATTCGGGGGGAAATGGAAGAATAGACTTGAAGGAGGATATTTCCTTGAAGAGCATTTTGATGATCTTCTTCTCTCGCTTTAAAGATAAGAATTCACTGCCTTGCATCTGAATGTGTAATCGGAGCGCGCCAAATGCCCAAGAGGGGTGCAATATTTCCTCTAATAACCTCCGGTGCTGTAAACTAGATAAAATGCCAAAACCAACTTAAAAGCTATTCAGAAGGCACGGACTCCATGTTCAAATACATCCGGACGGATTTGCTATCATTATCGCACAAAATTGAAAGTAAATACGTCGACCGTTAATTGCGGCTTACGCGCTGGCCGGAGCTATGCGTGAAAATGTAAACTCGCGTCTCTTAAATCGTCTGTCGCGCTTCGCGAACACTTTCCGCGCTAATATCTGCAGGGAATAGGACGTGATCGTCTGGTAGGGGGTGATGTCGTTCCGTGGTCTCCGCCGGGACTTGTCCTCCGGGATGGGAGATGCGTTCCTATTTCTGGATGCCCTCTTACGACTTTATTGATCGTGTGTTGTGATACAAGATGCAATAATGAAGAGATGATGTATCATCGTTACTCGCAAGAATGATCAAATAGCATCTCTTGATGGTGCGTTTCTCCTCGATTAGCCTGGCATGATAATTGAGCTGTCAAAACGCTCGTTCAATCTTCTCCTTTTCCCGCCCTTTTTCCTTGCGGACAAATGCGCATTCCAAACAAACCAGTGTTTGATGAAAAAATTCAAGCGGTAACAAAACGCACGCTCCAGATGCTATATGTATTTGCGTTTCAATAAATTGCCGTGTGTATACATGTATACTAACGCTTGTGTGAAAATAGGGCCACTAACGTTGTTTAGACAGACAAATTGGGGGATTTATATCGTTTTATGAAAAGACAAAGTGCTGAAATCTTAAATCATGAAGATTGATTGATATTCATGATGGCATGTTTGTCTATCATCATCATACATGCGTACAACAAAGACAGACAATATTACACGTTGTGAATGGTCTCTGTATTTGACGTTAAAGGGAGATCCCCCTCCCCCTCCCCCAGAAAAAAAAATGTTGATGTGCTGTCAGTGAATTAAAAATATAACATGAATTGATTGGGAAAGGCTTTCGTTTGCACTAATTGGCAGCATTGATTTAGCACCCTTGGAATAGTATGTGATGGCATCATGAAGAACTCCCCATTTCACTTTGTGCGAAAAAAAATATTCTTTTTCAAGAAAAGTAGTCAAATTGTGGGGGGGTTTTTCGTTTGAATATAATAGCCAAACCAATAGCTGCAATCATTAAAAACAGCTGGATTCTTCATTTGACCAATTATCTCTTCATGTTTAATAAATTAATTTACAAAGATAATGGGACCGACTTTCTTAATGATGCCATCACAATTATTATGCCAAAGTTGCCCATTGCAGCCTTTCAGGACTCGAATCGAAAACTTCGAAAATTCATATCTTTTGAACAGATCATCCGATTTTGCCCAAATAGTCATGGTGTGTCCATCCTATATTCAATTCTTCACTCACTGATATCACATCAATTGTTAGGCAGGTTCCTGTTATTGATAAGTTTTGATACAGACATTTGCATGAAATTTACTTTATTTTTTATACGAATCCCTAGCGTGCAGAAATATATTTTAGATAATTGGGATTTATTCTCATTTTCCCCTTCTTAATAATTTCTTTTCTTGAAACATAGGCACACAAAATGAATACCTCTGTCGCTCTCCTGGTGATGATAGGGAAAATGATAACGGTGATGACGACGACGACGCTGATGATGGTGACGATGATGATGATGATGATGATGATGATGATGATGATGATGATGATGATGATGATGATGATGATAATGATGATGATAAGGAGGAGTTGGGGGAGGAAGAAGAAGAAGAAGAAGAAGAAGAAGAAGAAGAAGGAGAAGAAGAAGAAGAAGAAGAAGAAGAAGAAGAAGAAGAAGAAGAAGAAGAAGAAGAAGAAGAAGAAGAAGAAGAAGAAAGGGTATACATATATATAGGGTTGGAGAAGAATGATACACAGTTTAGAATGAAAAAAAAATCATAGGAATGGATTGAAAGGAGCTCGTGATGATCAGCTTAAAGGGGAATTACACCCAGACAATAATGTACGGTCAATAAATGAAGACAAATAAGATGAACAAACTGTGAAAATTTGAGCAAAATCGGATAATCCGTTCAAAAGTTATGAATTTTCTTCCACCTGTGCTGGGCATCCGTGAATTGGCA
>BQKZ01000715.1:55091-67860 GCA_036244855.1 Temnopleurus reevesii
GCCACTATTGTTGTTCTGCTCAAATGAACAGAGATAACCCATATGACCTACGGAGATAACATAATGAAGGGTCAATAGACATTAGAAAAGAAAGTATTGAAGAGTCTTCATGTCTGAGTCTGACCGAAAATTACTGGCATAAAAGTGCCCGTCCGTTATGCATTGGTAATGTATACGATCAACAGATCAAGTGACCTCTGAAATTCAAACATTTATTGAATTGAATTGAATTGGGGGCCCGTAACAGAAAAAGATGCAATTCAATTTATTATAAATCTATGAGAAAGGATGTATAAAAGACAAACGATTTTACAAGCCCCTTACAAACGTATGATATTGTTGAAATGAATGTATATCTGCAAGCAATTCCATCTGAGTTTTACACGAGTCATATCAAGTAACGAAGTACTGGTTACAGAACAATCATTCGTACTTTTACCTCAGGATTATTAACAATTTCTATTTCTCAGATCAATATTTTTAATTTGTTAACTATTGTTACGCTGCTTGCAACACAGAAAAACATAAATGAATACCAAACTTAATTATTGTTTCTTTTTTGTCGTTTGAATTGGAGAAAATAATTAGCACGTTTGATATAGATATCTTACTTTATTAATACCCCCCCCCCCGAAAAAAAACTCGAAAGAAAATTGATGATGATAAATTTGTTAATATAGAAGTAAATTTTACACTGTGGTGGTTGAAATGAACTCTTCGCCTCTAACAAGGGATTTATATTTTCAAGGAAGTTTGGATTCGGGGGATTTCATCCCGGGCAACGCGAGGCCAGAATATTTAGGTCAAAAATTAAAAATGAGAAATATCCCTACTTCGTTCGCTTAAAAATAGACCATCTCTTTCGTGTTAGTTTTCTTTCTTTCTCTCTCCTTTACCCTCTCTATCTCTCTCTCTCTCTGTTTTCTTTCTTTCTAATTATCTTTTTCTTTCTCTCTCTCTCTCTCTGTCTCTCTACCTCTCTTTCAAATATGTTTCCTTCCATCATCTATTTATTTATCTAAATATATAATTCCATCTCTGAATTATTTATCTATATAATATCGATTGTCAAAAGGGTGCACCTAAGGTGCTAATTTTTGCCAAAAATGTGCAATCTGGAGCAAAAAAGGTAAAATTCAATATCTCTCCTATGATGATGATGAGTATGATGATAGTAATAATGATAATAGTGTAGTAATAGTAATGATACGAATAATGACAATAATAATAATAACAATAATATCAATGATAATACAAATGATAATGATCGTTATCCGGCTACAGCATACGGTGCTCACTGCAATGGTGATATTATTATTTTTTTCTTTTGCTGAAGGAAATTAATGCCGTGGGTGAGATTCGAACCGCGACTCTCTGGTTGAAAGGCGAGAGTCAGATCCACTACGCCATGACGCTTCGCTCTCCTCTCCTCCCTCTCTCACTTTCTCTCTCTCTCACCCTCTTCCCTTCTCTATCACTCTTTCACCTAATATTTCTTTCTCCCCGCCCCTTCGATTCTAATTTAATATCTGTCCTCCGTTATGAATCATAACCACCGTGTCATCCCAGACAAAACATATTACCACACCATCACAAATGTTTAGCTTCCTTACTTCCACAATCGCTATTTATTCATTATATTTTCAATAAACTGGCCAAACTGGGGCATTAATCTCCCCCAGAAATCTCGGGATCTAATCCAGTCCGATGGCTTAGCCGTTTCTAATGAGGGTTTGTTATATATTTGGCAAGGGAAAAATTGATGTGAATATGAACCATTAATCATATTAGATTGGTCCGGATTCCAATAGTTGCTCTACAGACTGTGGAGACGCTTGAAAGGTCAATGCACATTTTTGTAATATGATAAAGCACTGTCCAACAAAAGTGCAAGCAAATGAAATATCCCTAAAAGCCAGCAAAATGATGATTGCTGCCGTTTATCAACTAATATACAATGTGATAGAAACGAATAGATGTTACACATTCTTTATACAAATTAGAATCTCTTTCGTTTCCTGAAAAAGCAAAAGGTTGAAAACAAACATTTTGAAATGGGCTATCCGAGAAAATGGTTATTTATCAAGAATAGAAAAAAGTGTCCTGCACGTAAAATTTTAGTCAATGAAATACCGAAATATTGGGGGGGGGGGTAATTTAGCGCAAAAATAGCATCTGAGTTTTAAGGGCTTTTACAATTTATTTTGTTAATTATTTGTTTGTTTGTTTGTTTGTTTGTTTGTTTGTGTTCATGGAGCAAAGCTCTGAAGGTGTGAATTTATCCTTTTATTTTGTTTCAAGTGCAGTCATCTTAATTAAGACACCTGAGAGATAATTTAAGCAGATTAAAATACACACGATTCGGATTATATATAGATAAAGATGGGATCAGGTTCGTACACCGTTATGTGGATAATCCATAGATTAACTTAATCGCTCCTTACCCAGACATCATAATTGTTTATCGTATTTGCGCAAGGTGTTTTGTTACGATTATAAACGAAACTAAACACTTATGTGGTTCGAACGTACAATTTCTTTGTACATAATATTCATGTAGGGCCATCATTAGTTTTTTTGTTAAGAGCGGTCAAAACTATCTAACAAGCACAACATTTAAGACTAGGAGGGGGTTGCGATTGAACACTTAGTGTACCCCCCCCCCCCTCTCCCCTCGACTGCCATGTATTCTGAGAAAACTTTGAAATTTCGTTTAAAAAGTCATAGTCATCATATAGAAGGTTTCCATCGGGTTAGAATGGTAAAGAAAAATGTTCTCCCATTTTACTTAGCGACTTTTCGTCCTCTCGTGAGGGCTTTCTCACTTCTTTAGAATGTCTTCAGGAGTGGACGAAACCATGCCAGTTAACCCCTTAAACGCTGGTTCGGGTATTTCCTGCAAAAAGTCAATGAGAATCAACAAATTCAGTGGTCGATGGAATAATTATATAGGTTGGAAGACTAGAAAAAATATATAGATATTGAGTTCCAGTATAATGGAGAAAGGTCATAATCATGATAATAGGGAGATTTCCAATAATTCCTAACATTTTCCCCACAGTTTTCTGAAACTCCCACACATTTCGAGAAAGTAATAAGTACCTGGAAAAGCGATAGATAAGTTGGAGAAAAAACAAAGGATGAACAAAAGATGATAAATGGAATGACGGGAATTGATGACAATGAGGCGAAGCTAAAATTGATAGAATATTTTGCTTTGTTGTAAAATATTTATAAAAATCACTGCAAGTAAGCAACAACAAAAAAAGATAATTAACAACCTGTTCCCAACCTGCTTCCAGATGGAGAACAGTGCCCTCTGTGGGGTATAAAATAAACGATAAATATATTATTTCACTTTTGTATGAAAAATTCCTCGAAGGCGAAAATTCGAATCTTATTACTCGCGTCAAAAATAGCACGACATGAAAATGATATCAGGCGAGATCGTCATAGCCCTGAGCATGTTGTAAATTGATCTAAATGAGCTGCTATATTTCAATCCAAACCACCGGCAGACGCACGAAACATACAAAATATGCTTTTCAGTGCTGTGGAGAACTGGTGTAATTTTATATTTTAAGCTCATGCAGAAAAGGGACCTTTCGACGAGATTTAGCAAAGATTTTTTAACCTCTTGAAAAGAATGATACAGCATTAGCGCCCATTTCCTTTCAGCGAAGCGCTATTAGCTGAGCACGCCGAACAGACGGGGGAGCAATAATGGGTGGATGTCGTTACCCAACGAACAAGATATACGTGGCCGCGCAGCACGCTCATTGGCGCGACCGGGCTGAAACCCAACACTTCAGTCCGGCATCATTAGTTTACATGTGTGTACATAAAAGACACTCCACTCGCCCGCCACAAGTGGATACAACACTTGAGTGCTTGCTCGCTACTTGACTTCGCCAAAAGAGAGAACCCCCGAAAGAGTTTTTGAGATGGTATTAGTGGTTTTTAGAATCCCTCCACAAGTGGGAAGTGATTGATCATATACGACTGGGAGAACAGTTGGTCTTTTATTTACGGTTTCCCTCCAGATTTGCATTTAATGACATTTGAATTCATATCTCATTGATATGAACATTTGGAAGTAGTTCGGCCGGGGATCGCTCTGCCAGGGAAAGGATGGGTGAACAAAAAAATACACTTTAAAGTCTAAATGATCAAGATTTTGAGTTTTCTTAATAATCATTTTAATTCGATTTATAACTTTACATTTTACCACAAATATGAAAGAGGGTTGATATAAGAATGCATATCGTATTATTTCATGAGAATATATCTGATTTTCTTCATTGAAAGAATAAGAATGTCCATACAGTACATATTGAAAAAAGCAATGAAGTTAAATTTTGGCCGTAATAATACAAAAAAAGAGCTCCACAAAATTGTTTATAATAATAGGTCCAATTATATAGCGCAATTACTATATGCATATACTCTACTGCGCTTGATACTAGGTACCATATTATTACTCTGGCTATAACTGCCGAGCAAGCCAGTTAGGCGCTCAAGCATTCCAAGGAATAAATTCCTGCCAGGTACCAATTTTTCACCTGGGTTGAGTGCAGCACAGTGTGGATGAATTTCTTGCTGAAGGAAATTAACGCCATAGGTAGGACTCGAACCGCGGACTTATGACTGAAAAGCGAAAGTCAGAACCACTACACCAAGAGAGTTGTTTTTATTTTCTGTCAATATAACGAAAATGGATTGCAATCTTTGTCCAGAATATGTTCTGTAAATATGAGTATAACTTGCAGATATATATTTTTTTTGTTTTATTTCGACAAATATGGGTACCTTTCTACCTCTGTCTCGCTCTCTAACCCTCTCTACTTTTTTTTTTTTTGCTCCATGATAAAAATGCTAAAATGAAACTTTTATTTTCTTTTATTTTATTTTCTTTTCTAAAATAAAACGATTTATATAAGCATGATAAGAGCGAACCAATCTAAATGCAAAATTACTTTATTAAAAAATAATCCTTAGCATTATTCCTACGCAGAATTCGACCTTTTTAACTGGAAAGGGATGTTGGTGTTTTGTGAAAGGCATGATATTATATATGAATTATTGCGAAGCTCATAATACTTAAAATACAAGTAGGAGAAAAGGGGAAGTTTCTACTGCCGTATCAGCATTTGAGATGATTTTGCGCAAAAAAAAAATGTATTTTATATCAAATGAATAAAAACGAACCTGTAAAATCGCAACAGAACTGTGATTATTGCGTGCCTTTAGTTATTTTCTCGGAATTAGAGACGGATGAAAAGGAATCCGCAAAGTTGAATTTACACATTGTAGATATTTTAATTATGACTGATTATCTCTATCAACTAATATTTTTATTATTTCCACAGAATGGTAATATTTTTTATTCTAATAAGATGAAAATCTAAACGAAGTGATAGATTTTTGTCAGATTTGAAAACTGTTTTAATTGAAATATTATAATCTTTAAATATCATGTTTAAAACTTATCTTCTTGAAATTATCGTTTCGAAGGCATGCATAATGATTTGTACAAATATTGAGATTTCTTGAGTGTTTAGGAATGACAGGTTGTTGAAATTTTATGACAAATTGCTAATTATTATAAATACAACCGAGATTAGGAGACTAAATAGAGTTTGCCATACCTGCATAATTTATTATACAAAATGGACATGTTAATGTTGATTCATTATTTACTTTAATAATACTATATTTCTTTTGCAAGTGACGGGGGAAATTGTCGCTCTCACGGAATTAATTTCGGGAAGGGTGAATTTAGGGTGAAAATCATGGATATTTGGAACAGAACAGTTTCGCACAACAAGATGACAAGTGCAGAGGATATGTTTAGTATTGTCATTGTCATCATCATTCTCATCACTTCGGATTTTTGATTATCATCAGTGTATCGTTATCGTTGTTTTTCTCGTCATATCATCATTTTAATCATTATCATTTTATAATCGGGAATTTCACCAAAATATGCAAATTATATGTATGACAAGGGCGACCCCAAAGTTGCCAGAACATGCAGAATGTGATGTTTGTTATCATTATTATCACTCATCATCCGAATGATTGTAATAATAATACTAAAAACAATTAATAACAATCACAACAATAATGATGATAATGACAATAATGATACTACTACTACTAGTGATAATAATAATATTAATAATAATGATGATGATAGTAACAATGATACTTCTAGTGACTACTATACTAATGATAATTATAATAATAATAATTTAATAATAATGATGATAGTAATAATGATACTACTACTAATGATAATAATAGTGATGATAATAATAATATTAATGATACTGATGATAGTAATAATGATTATGATAATAGAAATAATACTCACCATTATCATCGTAGTTGATATCATGAAGTTATCTTATCATTATGAATATCATTGTTTTCGTTGTTGTTGTTATCCTTATTACCCATGTTATTTTCCTCTAATCCTTTCAATTCAACATTTGATATTATGAATTGGCTGAACAAACATAATAGACCCACCATAAAGTATGTGATAGAAGCCCAGCCTTACACATCATATCTTTGAAAGGCAGATTGCATGAAGACCAACATAATTTTCTTTTTTCTATTTCCCTCCTTCTTCTTCATCTCCATTTTCACAGGTTTAAAAGTCGGCCATGATGACGGCAACTGCGACGACGATTCGGACAATGACCAGGACAATGGGAAGAAGAAACGAACCCGTCGACAACGGACACATTTCACGAGCCAGCAGCTGCAGGAACTGGAGGCCAACTTCTCCCGGAACCGCTACCCGGACCTTTCCACCAGGGAAGAGATCTCCGCCTGGTGTAACCTGACAGAGACACGTGTTAGGGTGGGTATTTAATGATAATGATAAACATAGTAATACTAATGATAATACTGATGATAATAATCGTAATAATAACAATAATCGAAATACTGATAAATTGAATAAGAAAATCATGGTAGTAACAATAAAACTAATAAAATATAATTAAGACAAAACAATGATAATACAGATAATATTGATAAACTCTGTATACAGGTACAAAATCATTGTATCGTTTAATAAAATAAAGTAAGTTAAGTACATCAGAAAGTGTCAACGCTCATTCATGAGTGGAAAAAAGAAATAAATATATACAAAAATGTCAATTTTGGTTTGGCACTTTATAAGATATCTATTAGCATGATTAGTTTCGAGAAGACAGCATGCAAAATTTTGTTCATACTCAGAATACTATTATAGCTTTGTAAGCGCACAAAATTAATTTCCTGAGCGATATGCAAACTTTTTAAAGTTCTTCAATAATTAAGTACTTTTAAAGAAATCTGAATATAACTTATAAGCGTAAACAGTTAAGTCGTTCGGACTACGAATCCAAAGTGATTCGGATCGCGATCTGAAAATTGTGAGCAGGAACATAACAGAAAAAATGGCGCCCCGTTTTCACTGGGGCTTCAACATGTCGGTACATCATCGGACATGCGATTCGAAGGGGGGAACTGATTAGGTTTATAGCCGTGCGATATTTGTTGATATTTTGTCCGCCATGTTTATTTGTTCGTGCTGCGATATGGACATGCCTGTCAAGGAGGCATATCATATCAACCCCTAATCATCTTCATCGTGAGGTTGCNAATACAGCCGTCGTCATTCGTACTCCGAAGCAATATAAAAGAGCGCCATCTTCGATGGAACTACGGTCTGTCGCACAAAATAATATTCATACGTGCAACCATAGTCCTCCAACCATGTCGAAAACCTTCGAAGTTGTCAAACTCATTTCTGCTTATTTTTACTAAATTGCAAGGAATATAGGAGGATGATAGAGAAGGTAAATTATTGTCGATTATCAAAATAGCATTGAATATATAATCATATCCATCCAAGATCAAAAGCCAAATAAATTCAAATTTAGCAGGTGCCCCATTTCGACATCACAATACGCCATTAAGCGCTGAATGAAAACATTACAAACTGACTTTTGAAAATAAATGAACATTATAAAACATACTCCCGCCTACACAGTCAACATTTTTCTATAGTTAAATGCTCTCTGAGAGGAAGGGAAAAATCATTATTTCTAATGATACATAATTGTAGAGCGATGTTTCATGTCAAACTCATTTTGGATATTTAAATGGAAGTTGTCTGTATCAGAGGTCGTTTTCCTTTTCATTTTATCACTGGACACCCTTATTGTTAGTTGAGAATGCTCGAGTATTCATTGCATTATTGTGGTTTACTGGGACAAAAATATTAGCATGGGTTTAGAATAGGATGGGTCAGTGTATTGTTTTCAGTGTAAATTCAACCGTTCTAACAGACATGCAGCGGGGTTAGAGTATTTACGAATTCATCATTTTTATTTTATTCCTGTCTATATCATCAAACTGCATGTTCAATTTAGTTTTGCTTGATTATCTGTGGGAGGGGAAAATGTGATTGTTGTGATTCTAGCTCATTAATGTCATCTAGGATATGGTATTGTTGTGTTTAAAATCCCCGTTTTAGCAATGTATATGTGGCCACTTGTTTTTGACATTTCACCAAATTAATTGAACAATCAACAAGAACTGTGATGTATGTAAATGTTAAGGTAATTTTGATGTATGGTTCAATTTTTTTCAAACAGAAAAGTTGTTGAAAATTCAATATTTACATGTTTTATGAAAGAACGTTCCCAAATAAATCAGTTCACACCCCCCCCCCCCTCTTCTCTCTCTCCCTCTCTCTCTCTCTCTCTCTCTCTCTCTCTCTCTTTCTCTCTCGCTCTCTCTGAGATTCTTTTTTTCGCCAAAAGTTATGATTATACTGTCTCGCCATGCAGCTTATCTTAATATTCTCGACTTTCTGATAATGATCGATTGTTTTTCTTGTATTTTCGTATTTGGTGTTGTAAATGTTTGTAGGTTTCGGGTTTATTTTACCTGACAAAACACAAATTGCCTTACTTCAGTAAAAGGGAAAAATAATGCGTTTTCATTTTTATTTTACTTGCATACTGTATCTCTTCAAAGAGTCATATGTAAATGAATAAGGGAAACAATTATTCATTCTACTCTTCTCGAATCAGGAGACCTCATAATAGGACGATGGCATAGACATATCTATTCCATAAAGTATGGTGAGATATAAAACGGCTTATAGTCCACGGTAATTTTACATGACATATGTCGATTCATTTCAAACCATCATTAAACCGTTTTCAAACAAATCTGCAATGTATTTTGATGGTATGAAATGGCAATTAATAGCGAAATTCTATCAATTCAAATGTATTTTCAATGTTTTTTTTTTATTATTGTTATAGTTTTTGTTTTATTTCTATCGTCATTATCTGATTATCTGATTACATAGAAAATCGTAATTAGAATTAAAATATATTTTATCTCTTATAATTCATAGGTTATTTTGCATTAGGTTGAAATCGTATTATGAGTTTTGAAGTTGGTTAGTTTTTTTTAATAATCCATTATGTTATATGTATTCAGTAAGAATGCATAATTGTGATTATCATCATTGAGGCTTTGTGAAACAACATGTTATGTTTCTTCTGTAAGTGTTTTTCGAGTGGTATACGTGTCAGCACTTTTTGCCCTTTTTGGAGTCGATAGATCAGGTAGTCCCGTCATGTGGATGATTTTCAGTTAAAAGGTCTGTGGTTTTTACGGTAGCATTTAAATGAGCAGTCACCCATACCAATTCCTTGCCCATACAAGCCCTCCTCGTCTCCGCCGCATACAGAGGCTAATTTTCGGCGTCAGCGTCTCGTTTGCAAAACCTCACCAAAAAGCTTCGCTGGGGGTGCCAAAAAGCGAATGACATTGTGACGTCATCGCCAGGTCCTTTGGTTGAGCGGCTCCCCCAATCGGGTAAGAGGGGTTTAGGCGGAGTGCGAAATGCGACAGAGATGACACCAATTTTAGTTTTATCAATCCTCTCCATGTCCAGATAACAGGTTACATTTTCACCTTCAAAAAGCTTGATCCCAAACTGGTGATGTATTATCGAGTAAAGCTTTGAGCTTTACTTGCGAACAAGTGGCCTGACTTTATTTCGGTAAAGTTCGCCATCGCTTCGGGACAACATTTTGAGAGTGTCAGGAAGCCGAAAGATCAATTTTTGCTACTGGCTTGCAGAAGCAGTGTCATCGATGTGTTATAGATTTATTTGGTTATGCATGCAACTTGACTGATCACTTTTGCACCTTCGTCTTGGCTATCCCTAGTAAATCGCCACCGCCGGTAGCTGCTTGTCTTCAAGCCCGTATCTATCCCGTCTGATCCTACGCGGTGATCCGTTCTTTGAGCTCACGGGATTGTCGCCCCAACCTCCAAAGTCAACTCCGTACTTATCCACTGCACATTAGAACGAAAGAATATTTTCAACCAATAATTTTTTCACCAAACCCGCGGTTGGAATCCTATCCGGCGGGGTTGATCCGTTGCACGCCGGTGGGCTCGGCAGCTAAATCCCCCTTCATTCACTCATCTCCGCAAACTTGAAAATCCACCCACCATCACACTGCCACATCTCGAATATTCATCGCGATTTTTTTTTCTACCTCCATAGTCGCAATCCACCTCGAGAGAAATTCTTGGTTTTGTTTCTTTAATTACGAACAAAAATTATAAATCAAGGATGAATTCTCTACACCACGGGCCACTTTCAACATTGGAGGACCTGGTAGCGAGCGAATCGGCACGCGTGTCAGCTGGTATCGGGAGTGTAGCGGCCCAGCGACCTATTGATGGTACGCCTCAGCAACGCACACATCACGTTCATTCACCTGCAGTAGACCACAATACAGATAAGACAGGTAAGAGAAAAAGTAACTTAGATTTTATCATTTTAACAATTATTCTCCACTTGTAGTTCAATCAATTTTCCTTAATTTGTCATTTCAAAAGGAAATCATTTGCCCTCTTCATTTTATTTCAGGTGTTGACATTTATGCTTTTGATACCAATTTCACAAAATTTATGCTTTTATGATGTCAGAAAGATTATTCAGCAAATTGACAGTTTTTAACCTAATTGAAATTCATTAAACTCTTTGCAATCATCCTTTGCAGTTTCCAATTTATTCATTTGTATATTTACACACGCTAAACTTATTTTGATATAACATAATTTTGATAGTATAAACATAAAATGACATAAAAGTTAATCAATTAAAAAATAGTGAAACATTAATGATTCCATCACATGCATCTTCACATGTCCAAGTTTCTCTTATTCTCTATCTGTTTCATACTTTTCTGCTCTGTTGATTGTGTTTCTTAACACCAATTGGAGTTTGCGTGATTGATTTTGATAATATTGTAGTATTTGAACGCTATGTGCTGTCCCCATCAAATTAGGCAGTGTATTAATTTACATTATTTCGTGTAAGTATAATCTTTAGTTTATACAACCTTTCAGAATGAAGTACTAGTGCAAAATATTATAGTCCCAAAAAGTTATTATTGGCAAATTGGGACCAATGGATGAAAAATCAAAGGGCCATACCACCCCTCTCTGGCTTCTAGAAAAGTTTGAGTAAACTGTTTTCTGTCTATTTTATCTTGCGAAGTAGAAATTTCTTTATCTGCATGTTGGTTTGTCAAAGATGTAAGATGTATTTTATCGTGCAAATATTGATCTAAATGGCAATTTCTGCTCAGAAAATACTCCAATTTCCAACGGTAAGGTGGGTACAGGAAGCAATAATGGCAATTGAAAGGAAATTATATCGCATCTGATAATCCACCTCTCGTTTGTTTGCATTACCTGATCATACGTAACAAGTTTATCGTCATTTAGCCAACCGCCTGTCATTGCGAATTCAATTTCGCCCTCAATCGCAAGACGTTATCGGAATCGCTGATTGGGTCCGCGTTTTTTTTACTCCTGAAAGTAACTTCTTACTGGAGAATTACAGGTGTGGGCATTTAAAATGGCGTAATAAGTGGTTGTCACAGTTCTGATGTTAGTTTTGATGGTGGTTATGGGCTTGTCAATCTTTATTATGCACACGATTCGTATGGTTCGAGCTGCCTGTAAAATTAGGGAATGGGGCGTGAAAATGCAGCACTGACACCTGTCAATAGTGTCATTCAAATTGATGGGCCCTATGTGTTTCGATATAATATTCTGCACCTGATGCAAAAATGGAATTAATGAAATTTGGCCAAGGAAATGTTAAATTGTGATATTATGTTTGCTGAAATATGGAGGAAAGTGCTGAAATTGCAGATATTGGACAGGGTATAATTAAGACCAACAAATTCTCCTTTAAATATATATAATTCATTTAGTGATTAATCAATCCCCTTTTAGCACTTATTCACACGTCATTTCTGCCTTAATATTATCTTATTGATTTGATCTGCATTCTTCCAAAAATTATGAAAAAAAATCGTGTTTCATTGTGTGTATTTCTGTTCACTTTTTGCCTTTTTGAAATATTGAAAAGCATACTGAAGACAACAGCTTCAAACATGTACGAATTTAGATTCATTTTTTCCAAACGACAAATGAGTGCGACTTTTCCCTCTTCCAATGATTTGTATGAGAATATCAGTATCTTGATTGCAATATCTCGAGCCATATCTCTGTAAGACAGAATGTTTTTTCTTTCATCAAAATAACAATTTTTAAAAAATCATATATCATGAATATGGCTTTTCTATCCTTCTAAAACATATATGTATGTTGCATGAGCTATTATCCCACAATATATAAATATCTTGTTCTAACTAAC
>BQKZ01000715.1:76056-91707 GCA_036244855.1 Temnopleurus reevesii
AAAAGATAACCCCCTTCCCTCACACAATATGAACAACATTTGCAAACCTATTTTCCTGAAAAGTCCATAACAACAAATTGAGCAAAATGCTCTAAAAAATGCTGAAAAGTCCCGACTGTTTATAGAGTAGTCCCACATGTTGTGTTCTGTGCTTCGAATGTTGAAAGGTATGGAGGCAAGTGTAGTCAGCTAGTACATGATTAAGCATGAACTCTAGTAGTACTTGATCAGAATCAAACAAAAATGAAAATGTTCAAATATTTGTACAAAACTTGAAAAGATAACCCCCTCCCCTGAAACATTGTCAAACAATATGAACAGCGTTTGCATACCTATTTTCCAGAAAACCCCATAATAACGGAGCATTTAGCAAAATGATCAGAAAAAATGCTGAAAAGTCCCGATTGTTAATAGAGGTGGCCCACATGTTGTGTTCTTTATGTTAGTAAAAAATGATTTTAGCACACTTGTATTACTTAACGTTTTAATTGAGTTCGTCTAAAGAAACATTATGATATATAATAACCGCTGCTTCCAACCATTTTCAATCAAAATTTTGGTAACGAAGCTAGAATTCAGCTTTAAGCGCTCCTGGCTTTGTTAAAGAAAGGGAATTGAATATTCACAGGAATGCCTATAACTTGAAGGTACGCTAAAAACGTAGTATATGCGCCAAATCCTCAGTTTATATAGAGTGGAAATGGGTGTGGAAAATAGGCCAATAGCCACAGGGGTGCGAATTAGAACAGGGGCCAAATTGCCACCACTTTGCACTGTTTTGTTATCTTCCAGCAACTAAACTGGACGATTCTGCTCATTATGCAGTGCCATGATTGGTCAGAATAATTCCGTTCTATTGAATTAACTTTTGCAAATATCGAATTCATTTCTGATATTTTCAGGTGAACAAGTTTGAGATCCGCCCACATATTTAGTCGCTTTAAAGTATAGAATTATGTTCGATCAGTCTATTTAGAGATATTGAATATAGAATGTGGTTGCCACTTTATTACCATCGTTGTTATACCCCCTTCAGCATTTAACCTTATTAAGTCCATATTCAATTCAAATCATATTGATTCAATTTTCAACAAGATCATTCTAGCCTTTCGCCGACTATTATCGATTTTTTTTTCAGTCCAAAGAATAGGGTTTTCCTTTCAGCAATTTTGGTATTCGTGCAAATACAAACAACTTATTAATACAGTGCCGATTGTTAATTTGTTTGTTGATTTATTTTTTATTTATTTCTTTTTTGGGGGGTTCTCGAGTCATTTCTTTTTCCTTCTTTTCTCACTCAAAATAGCTAGAAAATCATGTAGTTTTAATACTAACCTAAAAAGAAGAAAAAAGGAAATAATGAAAAACTATATGTTTGTAAAAAATATTTTAAAGAGGACCACTTCGCTGATGGATGGATGATAAGTTCGGGAAGTGTCCGAGAAGATGCGTAGGAAAACACAACAAGATGTCAAAATCTCATCATTCCATAAAATGTCACCTAATCCATCCTTCTACTTTTCCGGTGGTGCCTCGGTAATTGTTGCGGTGAAGATGATGTTTCTAACACGTTCAATTTGCTGCCCATTCCTTATGGGAATAACTCTTGCTAATAGAGTGTCAGATACGTGTTATTTGCTTTTTATCGACTGTAATGGTGAAGTAAGAAAGGGCGTTTAAAACCGCGACGAAAACCCCGCCATTAGGCACGAATGGCCAGGCACCTCACGAGGCGTGTGAAAACCCCAACTATGAAATATTCATTATTCATCAATCACTGCTTGCAAGGCGTCCTGTGCAATTATAGCGAGGATTTAGGAAGCAATGTTGAAACAAAACGTTCTTGCACAAGAGGGAGATGGCGAGGAAATTAAAAGAGGAGAAGAAGGGGGTTTATAGGGTGAATTCCATGGGGACCCCCCTAACGCTGGCTGAGTGCAAGCGAGAAGCTCCGGCGGAATGGATTCTTGGCGTTTCGCTTGGGTTTTTTCTCCCTGGATTGGTGTAGTGGAGATGTTTTGGGATCTGTTGTCGAGAGAGTGCAGTAGCATGCAAACGACGATGATTGCGTGGATTAGTGGGATAAAAACCTTCGTGATTTCATTTCAAAGTTTCCCTCTATCTCACTTTTTCTGTCTCTCTGTCTATCTTTCCCTCTCTTTCGATCTTTCTTCTTAGTTTTTTTCTTTATCACTCTTTCAAGTTCCCTATTCCCATCTTC
Organism: Temnopleurus reevesii; assembly: GCA_036244855.1. Taxonomy (NCBI): domain Eukaryota; kingdom Metazoa; phylum Echinodermata; class Echinoidea; order Temnopleuroida; family Temnopleuridae; genus Temnopleurus; species Temnopleurus reevesii. The sequence goes on from BQKZ01000715.1 coordinate 78,278, forward strand.
CCCTTAATTTGTATTTTCTCTCATTTAGGTCTATTGAGGTACGTTCCCTGTGGGGGAAGCCCCCACCCCTCCCCCCCCCCAAAAAAAAACTAAGATTTGATTTTCTTTTTTTAATATTGTAATTACATTCTTTCCTATGTATAACAATATTCCGGTCTGTGATATCTCTGCCTGTTTTCTTGCCGTTTTTTAATCCTCCCTCCCCCTCTCTCTCTCTCTCTCTCTCTCTCTCCAATCATATCGTTTGCTCCTCCCCTTATCTCCTCTCTATTTTGCCCTCTCTGCCTTCACTTCAACAGTCTTCGTATCTTCAGTAGATGTAGAAGTAGTGCTCTTCAAAAGTTGACTCCTGTATATCTCTACGCGACACAACAAATTCGCCCGACAAAAGAATGCGTTGCAAGAGTTTCGCCACCACCATGACCACCCCGTAAGACCCCTTCCCTCCCCCCCCCCCACAAAAAAGAGAGAGAGAAAAAACAAAAAATATGGAAGAGTTGGAGGGAAAATCGATGCGGAGAAGACTCTTCTTCTTATCTCCCCTCGGATGCATTTCAAACGGGTGGTTTAAGTTTAATTGCGCGGATTTAGGAAGAAAAGGGGAAATGAAGAAACCGGGTGTGAAGCTCCTGATGGAAGGGCTGAGGACCCGAAAAGGGGACGGGGGAAATACCGCCGGGAATGCGAGAAATGAGGGAATAAAAGCGAGCGAAACTCGAATCGCGTAATTGCAACCGCGAGTTCGTGAAAGGCTAGAGGGCCGACTCAATTTGGTCTGATCTCCGAGCTTTAGGGGATCACGAGTGCGCTGGTCATTTTTTCTTCCTTTTTCTTCTTTTTCCTTACGTTTTCGTCATTTTTTTTTTCAAAATAGAAAGAAGTGCTTTTTTGGGTTATATGTTGGTCGTGAAGAGGAATTCCGAGAGGAAAGAAAGGGAAAGATTGACAGAATTCAAACAAAATAGAAGGTGCTACCGTGCAATTAGTGGCGCTTTTGCTGACATGTCATTATCATGTTTCCAAATAACAAAGGTATGGAATGACCATCCACGCGAGGAAAAAGTTTGATTTGTTTGCAAACAGAATAGTCCCAACAACTCTGTATTAAGTATTTCTAAATCTGCATTTGTGAATCCAGCGTAACTTTGTAAAAAATTTAATTAGATGTGACACTTTTGCAAAGATAAGAAATAATTGTTGATGGACTTTCGTGAAGTAAATAATGAAATCTTAATTCGTCGTCCTTTCATCAAGCAGAGTTGCCAACCGTTCTCGACTGTACTTGATGTCAAAGTCAAAATGTGAATAATGAAACAGCTGAGCAAATGTTAGAGCTAACACTGACAATAATCGGATAATAACCGCTCAGCCATTCACTTGTAATGAAAACCTTGAATTCATATGAAGTACAACTCTTGCATATTCCGAAATACCAGTGTCTCTTTCAACTTTTCGTTTGCAATCAGAACAAAATGTTGGCTGTATATGTCGATGACGTCCAAATGAATAAGTTCAAATTCATATACTGTTTCATTTTAGAATTAAAAAAATGGCGTCATCAACATCATGGTTTGCGATTCTGGAAATAGTTGTTATCATTGTGATCATAAGTTCGAGTTTAAAACTTAAAATTAAAGTGTTGTCGTCTATGATTTTGTTTACAATATTTCATTTGACTTGAAAATTATAACAATAGAAGTGCAAATTTCTAAGAGAACATTTACCTGAGATCTAAATAAAAACATGTTTGTGTAAGTACAGTGTTCCTATAGAGATGAAATCATAATATAAAAGATAAATAAAATTAATATCAGAACGTTGACTGGAAGAGCATAGTGCTTGGGTCAAAGTTCATGGACACTTTGCTAACGACGAGCGAAAACTAACACGCTTTTGTGTTCCCATATAATTCAAAGTTTAGAAATCCTTTTTGTCAGGGGTTGGCTCTATTCAAGTGGTAATGATAGCTCACAAAAAGTAAAATGATACCTGGTTTGTAGCCCACGGAAAGAGGGTGCCGAATTTTTTTTTCGCACGATAATAATTTATGCGACTTCGAAGGTCTTCGACTTATCCCGATGTGTATCAAAATAATAGGATTTCGTGAAGGCAGAGAAGGGCAAAATGGTGATGAAAGAGATTTTAATCTTTTTCATAAAGTTCTTAAGTTTTCGTTTCTATTGAAGAAGTAATACAAACAAATACACGTGCGGTCTCCTTAATCCGTCTTTCCAACAATGAAATGCACTTATCATTGTATTTTTGACGCCCTCCTGGAAAAAAATGATAAAAATTGTCGTGCACGAGAAGGATAGTTCCAAATGAATCAGACAGTTCTTACATGAAGAGGGAGACGGTTTTCTACAATTATTATAAGTATTGCCTTTTAACATGTTTAAAGTTGTCGATTTTTATATAAAATCCATATTTTAAACAAATGGTTAATATTATTCAAATACTATCGCCCCATTTAAAATATATATTGTTTAACTGTCATCTAATTCTTCTGCTTTTAACCAACGCATTTTTTCGAGGGGGTGGCCTAGTCATTAAACGCGCGGTGATATAGCTACACGTTACTAAAATGATAAATTCGAATAGTGTTGTCTAAATTGCTTGAGTAATTAACAAGCTGCGCTATCTTAGCTCTCGATGTATGTATGCGTTAGCGTCAGCTAAGCGCCGTTCCTCTGCATTTCTGCGTTCAAGGCACGTCATTATGATGTATTATGATGTATTATTTTGTATTTGCAAAATTCTTTATTTTCCTTGTAAAATGATTTTGTATTTTTCCTGTGAAAATGAAATAAAAATGAATGAATGAATGAACGCTAGGCAGACGTTTGCTATAAAGTAACGCAAAGATGCGAGGCAGCCTTAAAAGCGCGGTCCAACACACTTTAAACTATGTATATGTGTAGCATAACTTGATTCTCTTATCTGAATGGTATTTTTTCAACATAGATTCACAATTTTATAGTTTTTAAATGTTTTATTTTGTCATGATCACTCTTATTTCATTTCGATAACTCCGTAGAAGGATATCATAAATTTAACCAACAGGGATCGATGCACAATAGGTCATAAACGGGGGGTGCTACCCCTAGTCACCTCGGGGCCAGTTCTTTACTAAATGCTGACCAATAAAAGTCGAAAATTGACAATGGGAAAAGGCAACGAATAGGAAATGTCATGTGTCTAGTTAACATAACCGCACTCTGATCACGGGCGATTGTAACTATTGTTCTGCATTTCGGAGCCGTCGCTTAGGCGAGAGGGCCACATAAATTATGGTATTGAAATCAAAATTTTGACGGGTGCCTTTGAATTCATAGTCGTCTCGTATACTGTGGTTGAGGGTTGTATGCTTAGTATATCAACATTAAGTCAATGGAATATGGGTTTGTTTTGTTGCGCGAATGAGGTCGAGATATTGTTCTTTTTTTCAAAGTTCGGTAATGAAATATGGAGATGATACAGTTGGTTTGATATCATTGTTCACTTATATTCGGATTAAAGTCTACGATGATATTCATTACTTTGCCAAAGTTCAGAAACACAGTATTTTCTTTCTCTCTGGCTATGAAAATATTCTCCGTAATGGTATTGTTTTTATTCGTGTCAGGTAGGTAATTCCATAGGCCTTTTTCTGTTGACAGCGCCGTTACTTGTGATTGTTTTTTTTTTTTTTGGGGGGGGGCAATTCTGTATATTTTCAAAAGAAACGGGATTTTTCTCTTGTTATATTGTGATTAATTATTCAATATAAGCCTACACAAAATGTACATATTACAAACTTAATTGATAGTTGTTCACGACTTATATACGACAAAGTTTGACAAAGCTGCCAAGTCAAAGATGCTCATATCGTTTTGTAAATTCTTAGCTCCTGAAAGAATTGTACGATGTGATGTTAAATTAAAATAAAATCATGTCGTTGTTCTGCATTTTACTGAGAGTACATAAATGCATTTTGGGCAAATTACACTTTAAGAACAAATGATCGAGTTTTGTATGTGTTACCGCTCCAATTTCATAATCATTTTGAAAAAAAAAACATTAATACTAATATTTCGATGCTGTGTTTAAAATACACTTTTAAAAGCGCCATTTCTTATATCAATTCACGTTTTAAAAGAATGGCAAAAAATTAGGGTTTGATATTTTCCTGGGCTCTAATCGTAGTTTTTCCACATATATTTTTCATAATTATGGAAATATATTTTTTCCGTTCCAAACAAAATCAGCTCATTTCAAGAATGGTTGGGATATTTACCAGAGCAGACCATTTTCTTTTTTTCCATTCTGTCTAGCAAATTATACGGGCGACATAATTCCACCCCTTATACAATATTCAATGGGAAATTATTCCACCCCATTTTACCATGGAACAAAACAAACGAACAATACCCACAAACAGACATGACACTGAAAAATACTATGTTCACCATTTATTTCCATTTTATCAAAGAAAAATGATGGATTATGCATCCCATTTTGCATTCATTCGAACAAGACGTTGCTGTGGAAGTAGGAATTAATAACCTCCAAAGCTGACGAACGAACAAAGATTTTTCCGGTTTTAATGCATAAAAAGCGCCACGTTAGCTTTCGCGTTGAGAGAAAGACTCCATTGAAATGCAGGATCCGTTGAACAGTGCGAAGTATGATTTATGATTTTATAATCTGAGCAATTAATAAACAGATGACAACCCATGGGACCTAAGTGTGTTTATCAGTATGCATATTTTAGAGATGTGCATTGAATTCTGGCCATGATTTATCTCGTTCTGAACTTTTGTCGAGATAATGAAACAGAACGAGGGGGTTGGATTTTCTGCAACACTGACATAATGCACATGGTAATATCTATTTTCATATTTCTTTTTTTTTTTTATATAAGTAAATATTTTCAGGAAATCATGTATTGCCAAGTTATTATTCACTGTGTATTTTCAACTGGCAGAAGGTTTGAGACAGTATAAATCACTCTTTTTAGCAGTAGTTACTTAAAAGCAACTAATTTTATAAGAAACTGAGTCCAAATAACCTTTACCTGTGCTTATGAAGTAAACTTAGATGTTGTTTGTTTTGAAGTAATGTAGATTTCTGTAATTCATAAAGCAGCAAGAGAAAACAGATCAAACTAAGCGTATTCGTTCTCTTTTTTGTTTGTTTGTTAATAATTCAGCACCCTTCAAATCTAAAATTATACATACTTTGTTATAAATGTATGGTTTTAAACATTAATTCTTAGGTTTGTTACATACTGAATTTTATGAAAAATATTCTAGCCCTTGAAAGCGTGTGTCCTAAAAATGATGCATGACATCTTGAAACAAAATATAATAAACTAATGATTAGTTAACTTATTCAATATCAGCCAAAAGCTTGCATAACGACTGACTGAAAGTTTCAACAACTTCCATATTCTTTATAGTTACCCACTATCTGAGAAGCAATTGGTTCAACATTCTTGGTCATGTCGGCTTGATTATGCTCAATGTTACGATCAAGCTTTGCAATGATAATAATAATAATAATAATAATGTCTTATTTACCCAGGGTAACCACATTCAGCTGTAAGTTAGCTGCTCTTCCAGCGGGCCCTGCATAACATAGAGTTATTATTACCCTTCTCCTTTCTTAAATGCCGAGCGCCTGGCAAGAAGGCAGATGGTCCCATTTTTATAGGTCTTTGGTCTTTGCAATGATGAATACCAAAAGTACATTTACAAACATGAATATCTTCTTTCTTCTTTCTAAATTAAATCTATAGTAGACCTGTGAAAGTACATTTAACCGAATGGCGACAACAGTGTTTGAGTTTGCCATTGGATCATCAAGTCAGGAATTTTGACATTTCAAATGAACTTTTTTTATATTATTGAAATACCAGCCGCAATTAAACGATCTATTCTTTCCATTCTCAAGCCAAATTGGCAGGTTTGACGGCTCTATAAGGCTCTTTTGAAAACGACGGGATGAGTTTTATTCTTTTTTAGTTGAATATTTTCCTATATTTTTGATGGTAAGTCTACCTATCAATCATTACTCAAAAATTAGATGCTATTATCTATTTTCACAACATTGGTATACACCCTTCATCAACAAATGAATGCAATTTTGTCTGTCTATTGACTCAATTACACAGATAAATAGAAAGTAAATAAACTTTTGCGGCCTGGCCCCGCCGGCGGCAACATTAAAAAAAATCACGTCAAATTCAATCACCTTTTGTCTATATCGCGATCCTATTTTCGATAGTTCTTTTACGCAGTGTCGTCTGCCTGACTCAACTCATTCAAAATCAAAGATTTTCAATTTGGGAAGGCGGGGACAGCTATCGTAACGTTGATTTTCTAATCAACAGCTCCATTATGGAGTTATTGTGGCGATGTTTAGTAACAATTAGACCTTAAAATCGAATTTTAGCTTGAGAAAAAGGAGCTTAGCGACTCTCTTTTTGTGCTTTAAATGAGGAACCTCACACACGCGCGTTTTGCGGCATTGAATGATATTCTTTCAGGCGACGTAGCGGTTGCGTACACACACGGCGCCGTCAAGGGCGAATCGACGAAAAGTTGTACCTTCTTTTGAAATAGTGAAATCCCCGGATTTTGATTCGTTATTTTTCCATAGAAAAGTATCAAAACGATAAGCTCAAACTTAGATTAATAATAATGATTCTAATCGGAGTCGTCCGTTTGAGTTTAAACATCTGCAGATTCATATGCTTTTTATTAATGTTTGCTAATCTTTAGTTAGGAAGCGCCGATATCTGAAAAGTTTAAAAGTGCACCTATTCAACATCTTTGTGTAATTATGCACCAAGCTAAGCAGACTTACTCTGAACTGAAAATGTTTGCAAACTTCTAGGAAAAAATCGCATGATATGTCGGCTTTTATTCGTCTTCCTGTTTTTTGTTGCTTTTTCGTCTTAGAAAATGTTCATCGGGGAGTTTAAATATGTCGCCATTTTTGCCTCCTGTCTCAAACAAGGTGTCTTGACTCTATTTTTGTGGGGGTGGGCAAAAATCGGCAGAAAAAATATGTGCTCTTGAAAGCTTCTAAAACTACACGTATCAATCAATATCAGGAAAAATGCCTCCTTGCATTTTGCAGTTTGTGCCCCTAGATTGCTAGATGTCTTTACAAAGTTAGACATGTTTGATTTCAAATCGTCGTTGTTTCTGTTCACTTCATAATGACTGGTGTATGACCTTTACAGATGATGTACTATAATGTTCCATTTTGATAGGCGGAATAAGCAAAATCATGCTCCCAAACTTCCCTTTGATCTTTTAGCTACCACATCGAAAAATGAAATTATATCATTCACAATGGACATGATGGGATTCAATATTACTGGTTAAGTTTTCCCATGCACTTTGGGACCTCATCTGTTCTGATCCCCCACGTCATAAAGCGATCAGAAAAATCTGTAGTATGGTATCTCCGAAATGCAAATGATGATCCGGAGGCGAGTCCGAAAGCCATTTCTTATCGGGGAGAAGAAAGGAGTCATTCTAAAATGACGATGTCATGGATGTGGTATCTGGTCTACTCCTAAATAGTATCACAGTTGTTTCGCTTGGTTTCGGGTCTTACTTCGCATTCTAAATCTAGACTAATGCCGCAGACACACGATAGCATTTTCACCTTTTTTTTCAAGCAGCACTCGAAATTCTTGGTTTTACCTTTTTGCTCATCGCCTTCACGCCCTGCTCCAGGAACACATCCAGACCGGGCGTGTTCGCATTTGGCAACGCGCGAAACATCGATCATCCACAGTCATCTCAGTCAAACGCCCCATGCACGGCGATCGGTTTCGATGAGAGTGCATCTGGTCACGGAGCGACTGAACTTTCCCCAGTGGTGACACACCCTCGGAGAAAGTTCAAGGGCATAGTTGGAAAGCCGCGCACTTTAACGATGTTTTCATATCGCCATACCTGGTCTTAGCCCCTCAACGAGGCATCGCCAATTTACGTCTCTCTGCTCCAGCTATGCCGAAAGAAAGTTCAGGTGAACTTACTACTCGGTTAGCTCATATCTTGTCCGGCTACTTGAAATTATACCATACATGTCCAGGTGCCATTGAACATGTTGAAGATGAAGAAGAATATTTTGAGAAGGTCTTTCTTCAAAACAGTTGTTTTTAACTAATCGAATATATATTTCTCGGTATTTTACAGTTTTTCCGTGATATTTCTCTTCTTGTTCTAACCCAACATTATACTCTTCGGTACTTTTCAATCTTTCTTTTGACGATGTTAATATTTCTTTTCCAATATTTTGTTCTTTTCTTCTTCTGATTCATTTCTATTCGATCCCATTTCTTGCTTTTCGCATGTATAATTGGCTCCTATATATTAATACTTCAGAATTCTTTTCATTTTTTTCCAAATTTCAATTCACATGTACTTCAAGTCAGATTGGTGAGATGAGAAAATTGAATTATTTAGGTTTTCATTCTCATTTTGCCTTACTTTGTTCATATTTTCGTTTACTTCTCCTCCTACTTAATGATGCGGCCTGATCCTTTTATTTATATCCATTCTTTTATAATATTTCTTCCCTTTTCTACCAGTTTGATATAGATTTCTCAAGTTAATTACCAAATGTTTTCAAACAATGTATTTATTTTATTTTCGAGCATTTGATATCCCGGAGAATGCATTATTGAATAATCAAATCGTTAAATCGCTTGATGACCGCTAGAATTATAGGCTGTATAAACCTATCATTCTTCTTTATATTCATTACTAACTGAATGTGACATTTCATTTAATATCTGCCATGTTTTTAATTCCACACTTGTGATATAGTGTCCCGTGTTTTCATAACTTAATCCTCTTTTATCATACTTATTTTTCCCTATAAAAATTATTACTATTTGGATGGAACTGCCTTTGTTGCATTTTAACGCTCTGCCTCCTCACCCATTCAGCTCAATCCAAAAGTTTGTCATAAATGTCAACATTAAAATCACATAATTGTCATCCACAAAATATTGATTTGTTTATCCCACATACAGATTTGAGACGATAAAATCATCATTTAAAGTTACACGACCTCCCTCCCCGTTTCAGCCGCATTCGTCACCGAAATGACAATCTCCAGGAAATTGGAAAATTATATTCATAATAGTGGCAAAAGGAATGTCCCAAAAGTACATGGTTATTTTTTATATGTCTGAATCGTATCGATCGATCAAGGGGCACTGCACTCTCATCTGCGTCGCATTCTAACCATAATCACAAATCATCAATAACTATGGCAACACAAATCGTGGGTCAATTTACTTCAAAGTATGTGACTTTATATACGTATATACAGAACTACGACTTCTGTCAAACATGTTTGGGATATTTTTAGATTGCATTGGACAACAACTTAATATCTTGTAGAGAACTATGATTGTTTTGTTTTGGAATTAAAATAATACGGTATCAAATTGAATTGAAATTTAAATTGAATCGATTAAAGAAAATTATCATATGAATAAGTATACTCAACAAAGTCGAAGATGTTTTGTTCTTTTTAGGATGCATGTTATAATTGCACTTTACGAATATAACGGTGGTTATTTGTATAGCGCACAGGTCCACGTTATCGGTGCTTTTGGCGTTGACGGTTTTTCATACACCCATTAGGAGTTTCTTCCCGCTGTCCCCATTAACCTAATCTGGGTCCAGTGCAGCACAATGTGGATAAATTTCTTACTTAACGAAATTAACACCAGAGATGGGATTTGAACTCACGACACTCTGGTTGAAAGGCGCGAGAAAGGCGCGAGTTACTATAACGCGACGATTCCACGAATAGGACATTTATTTTTGTTGGCATGAAAATGTGTTTGGAAAAATAACAAAAATGTGGCGTTTTAGTCAGTTTCCCTCGGAAATCATATCGATTCAATTCAATTCAATTTAATATCCACATTTTGACGCGGACATTTATTACTGAAGGTCCACTATTTGCCGGATCATTTTGACTAGATTTGGGGTAAGGTATAGGGCATCAATCGTCATGTCCAGGGCAAAAAGGCAGAAAGAAATGATGATCCCCTGTCCCTCATCCGTTTTCAAAGTGATGTGAGAAGTCTACCACCTATACAAGGTGTCTCAAAAGATATGTTGATGATATGTTGCCATGTTTTGTGTTATTCTGAGAAATGGAACCTTGTTTTGGATGAAAATTTTAACTGTCAAAGGTTGAGCATTTCGATGTTTTATGAAACGTTTGCTGAATGTCATAAATAGGAAATTATTAATTTATGGAAAATTTTAGGAATTCTTCTAAGTTGAAATTGGGATACCCATATGTTTTTTAAATATATTGGTTGAATTTGATTGCAAATATTGTGCGGAAATGGCTTCATGCTGCCTTTGATTTTTACAATCGATAGGTATTAGGGAATGTATAGAGCAAAACATGCAAAAGGGGTGGTTCTAATACACATGGTTGCAATGATTTAAAAAAAAATTAAGGAAAAATCAAAAACTTTTTAGCTGCGCATTTTCTTAGATATGAAGAGTGTTTTTAATACATGAAATAAACGATTTTTTTTATATAGATATCATTCTATATATCTATTTTTTATTTGTTTTATTTCAGTCTGAACTTCTAAGAGTCCCAAGAGCAAAATCATGAAGATAAAAGTCTCTTTACATCTATCGTCCTCTCATTCTCCCCTCCCCTCACTACTCCCCATTTTTTTTCATCTCGCTCTCCCTCTCTCTCTCTCTCTCTCTCTCTCTCTCTCTCTCTCTCTCTCTCTCTTCCTTCCCCCTTCCACCTCTTCNTAAGAGAAAAAGTAACTTAGATTTTATCATTTTAACAATTATTCTCCACTTGTAGTTCAATCAATTTTCCTTAATTTGTCATTTCAAAAGGAAATCATTTGCCCTCTTCATTTTATTTCAGGTGTTGACATTTATGCTTTTGATACCAATTTCACAAAATTTATGCTTTTATGATGTCAGAAAGATTATTCAGCAAATTGACAGTTTTTAACCTAATTGAAATTCATTAAACTCTTTGCAATCATCCTTTGCAGTTTCCAATTTATTCATTTGTATATTTACACACGCTAAACTTATTTTGATATAACATAATTTTGATAGTATAAACATAAAATGACATAAAAGTTAATCAATTAAAAAATAGTGAAACATTAATGATTCCATCACATGCATCTTCACATGTCCAAGTTTCTCTTATTCTCTATCTGTTTCATACTTTTCTGCTCTGTTGATTGTGTTTCTTAACACCAATTGGAGTTTGCGTGATTGATTTTGATAATATTGTAGTATTTGAACGCTATGTGCTGTCCCCATCAAATTAGGCAGTGTATTAATTTACATTATTTCGTGTAAGTATAATCTTTAGTTTATACAACCTTTCAGAATGAAGTACTAGTGCAAAATATTATAGTCCCAAAAAGTTATTATTGGCAAATTGGGACCAATGGATGAAAAATCAAAGGGCCATACCACCCCTCTCTGGCTTCTAGAAAAGTTTGAGTAAACTGTTTTCTGTCTATTTTATCTTGCGAAGTAGAAATTTCTTTATCTGCATGTTGGTTTGTCAAAGATGTAAGATGTATTTTATCGTGCAAATATTGATCTAAATGGCAATTTCTGCTCAGAAAATACTCCAATTTCCAACGGTAAGGTGGGTACAGGAAGCAATAATGGCAATTGAAAGGAAATTATATCGCATCTGATAATCCACCTCTCGTTTGTTTGCATTACCTGATCATACGTAACAAGTTTATCGTCATTTAGCCAACCGCCTGTCATTGCGAATTCAATTTCGCCCTCAATCGCAAGACGTTATCGGAATCGCTGATTGGGTCCGCGTTTTTTTTACTCCTGAAAGTAACTTCTTACTGGAGAATTACAGGTGTGGGCATTTAAAATGGCGTAATAAGTGGTTGTCACAGTTCTGATGTTAGTTTTGATGGTGGTTATGGGCTTGTCAATCTTTATTATGCACACGATTCGTATGGTTCGAGCTGCCTGTAAAATTAGGGAATGGGGCGTGAAAATGCAGCACTGACACCTGTCAATAGTGTCATTCAAATTGATGGGCCCTATGTGTTTCGATATAATATTCTGCACCTGATGCAAAAATGGAATTAATGAAATTTGGCCAAGGAAATGTTAAATTGTGATATTATGTTTGCTGAAATATGGAGGAAAGTGCTGAAATTGCAGATATTGGACAGGGTATAATTAAGACCAACAAATTCTCCTTTAAATATATATAATTCATTTAGTGATTAATCAATCCCCTTTTAGCACTTATTCACACGTCATTTCTGCCTTAATATTATCTTATTGATTTGATCTGCATTCTTCCAAAAATTATGAAAAAAAATCGTGTTTCATTGTGTGTATTTCTGTTCACTTTTTGCCTTTTTGAAATATTGAAAAGCATACTGAAGACAACAGCTTCAAACATGTACGAATTTAGATTCATTTTTTCCAAACGACAAATGAGTGCGACTTTTCCCTCTTCCAATGATTTGTATGAGAATATCAGTATCTTGATTGCAATATCTCGAGCCATATCTCTGTAAGACAGAATGTTTTTTCTTTCATCAAAATAACAATTTTTAAAAAATCATATATCATGAATATGGCTTTTCTATCCTTCTAAAACATATATGTATGTTGCATGAGCTATTATCCCACAATATATAAATATCTTGTTCTAACTAACGAACCTTAACCAAATTTGGGTTTTAAGGAGTTTACCATGCAATACTGAATATGTATGAGAAAAATATCAATATCACGTGTTCTTCTGAAACAAGTTGATTCAATTATTTTGCTAGCTTGTTTGTTTGTTTGTTTGTTTCTTTCTTTGTTTGTTTGCTTGTTTCTTTGCACCCCATATGGGCTACACAGTACATACCCAGACAAAGAAATCATAATAGTGTCGTCTATGTCTACCAACGCAAAATATATTTACAGGTGTGCGACAGGTAGACGAAACACGGGGCGTTTAATATTGTACTGATATATTGATATATCTAGCAAGTTAAAGAATAATCATTTTATGGAAATATTATCGACCAGGAAGCTTATCAGATTTTTCATCATATCTTTAATTGAAAGATGTTATTCTCATAATACTTATTAGTGATAATACCAGGGATTTGTGAAGGATTCTAGACCTCATAAAAATATTATTCTAATACGACCACGCCTTAATTGTTTGTCTGGATAAAACAGAATTGTAGGTCCATGGAGTTGTCAATCTCCCTCATTACCCTGAATTCTAGAAAACTTAAACTAAATGTTACATATAGCAATAATGATAATAATAATAATAATAATAATAATGATAATAATAATAATAATAATAATAATAATAATGATAATAATAATACTAATAATATGCACTTATATATC
>BQKZ01000715.1:122557-136436 GCA_036244855.1 Temnopleurus reevesii
CCCCCCCCCCCCCCCCCCCCCATTTCCAAACTGGTTATTGTGACGTGCGCATGTTGATCTCACCCTAATGTTGAATTATACGTTCAGCTTGCGCTGGATCTACGCACATGTTCGCGTTAGCCAGACGTTCTCCCGCACAAAGGGACCGTCAAATGCATTAAAATAATGCGAATGGATGCATTGACTATTTACGGAAATGTATAATATAACTGTGCTTTCAGGCGATCCGTTAGCACATTAGTATAATCATGATATTCATCATTGACCAAAACTTTAGCAGTGAGGGTGCCTTCACAACTAGATGTTGGTATCATAGGGGTTCCTGCATGATAACAATTTAAAGGATAGATATTATAGATATTTACACGTCTGTAGAAATACAGAATTCTCTATATACTTCTGCGATGCCATCCCTAACATCTCTTTTCCACCGATTTCCAGCCCACCATTTCTCCCAACCAATACATCACAGTGCTCTATAATTTAAAGGGGAACTTCACCCAGACATTGATGTGTGCCCAGTGGATCACGAAAAATACAATTATCAAACTGTGAAAAATTGAGCAAAATCCGACAATCCATTCAAAAGTTATGAATTTTCAAAGTTTTGATTTAAACCCCTCATGGGCTCCTCAAATTGGCAACATACAGGCACAAAATGGCTGCCAACATGGAGAACTCTCCATTCACTTTGTACACAAAATTTCACATTTTCTTATTTTTTTCTAGAAAAGTAGACAATAAATCGACAAAATTCATTCCGAAATGAATGAAAAATCAAAAAATTTCCATATCATACTTGAAGAGAAAAGTACAATTTTGTCTACTTTTGAATGGATTGATGGATTTTGCTCAAATTTGCACATTTTTATCATTGTATTTTTCTCCATCCACAGAGAGTGCATCGATGACTGGGTGAGGTTCCCCTTTAATGATAGGCATGATACGTGTCAAAATCGTCATAATGTCACAGACTTTTGCCGTAACGTCCCGTCCGTGTATGATCATACAATTGTTGTTTATCTCTTGGAGAATCATTGATCATAGGATGAAAGAACCTGTCATATCGCATCATAATCTTTAAAATTATTTCGTAAATATATCTAAACATATTTCTTGTCAGTTTGTGTCATTAATCTTCGTCATTGATTTGATTGAGCAAAACATTTTCCAGCTGTCACAATGGTGATGACAGAATAAAAGTGGTGATGACTTTTTTTTTAAATAAAAATCAAACTCAAGAATATGAGCTTTTTATCACTATCATGACTAATGTTTGATATTTGTCATACATTTGAGTCATCTTCTTCTTTATACATTCATTTCAACCTCACATTTCCAGCAACTATTATTTGGCAGTCACAATGCCAGGATAAAACAAATTCTAAAAGATGTCACGCATGAATCGAAATATGAACCTGCAATCACTTCAATTATATTCGCGAATTTTTATTTTCACATCTCCATAAAGTGATGAGACTTATATTCAGGCATAAACATAAAAGGAAGTTAAGAATGATGAACTAAAAAAAGTTAATTGGAAGAAACAAAAGAGTAACAGATCGTTTACAGATATGTCATTATGGTTAAATGGTAATGTTTGGACTCCATATTTGACGCATTTTTTACACGATCATTATTTCATTTCATTCATTTACTAAAATCCATTATCTAATGAAAGCATTTCATTCTAATTTATGGAAACAGTGCTTCTTTATCCACAATTTCACCCCCAACTAGACAATATATTTAATTTCATAAACGAAATATGCACGCGTATGTTAGTCATACCCACGCTTGGTTGCGTTACTGCATTAAAGGGTTCAGTGCTTATTGTCACCCCCCCCCTCCATCAACCAATTATAAACCCCTATATTATCTTTATTTTATTTTGTTATCTTTTTAGGTATTCTTTTTATTTATTTCATCTTTATATTTTTTTTTGCGTAACAGTCAAGAGTCTGTACAGTGCTTGTTTCACATTAAAACCAATTTCTACAAATTTCCATTACGCCTTGAGTGTTTGACAGACACCCGGACAATATCATCAGAAATTGGCCGATTACAGCTTTTGGTTTGAAAAAGTGTTTTGTGAATCTGTGATGTGAAATTATCATCTTGAAATAGTCTTTTGAAAGGACGATGAATTATATTTCTCTTTGCCAACCAATAAGATGTTTTAATATTTATTTCCACAATAAAAGCATTCTGCCACACATTGTCTTCCTCAAGGGCATTATAATTGAACAAAAATTGCTTTCACTGATGATGTTATGACAAAAGACAGGTTTTCTCCGTAAACTTCTACATGAAAATGATTTCCATAGAGCATTAAGTCCGTAAGATTACAGATTAATCTATGAGTTCATAATGAATAATCACATACATTATGAACGCTCAAACATTAAAAGAAAACAAGCTAATCAAATGCAATGTAAATATAATGGATTTTAATGAGGTCTTATCATTAATGTTTATTAATACGAATTATTTTTATCTTGGCTCGAAAGGTATTTCTTAGATTTAGAGAAATTCTGCACACCTTATTATTATTATTATTATTAAGGTGATCCCCTCTGCACCCACAAACTAAATTGATTTTCCTCTGTATTCTTCTTTATCACGTGCAAAAGATATGCACAATACAATACGCCCCTCAATAAGCATGATAATACTTACAAACTATCGATAGGCCTACATTCCCCCTTCGTTTTACTTTATAAGAAACGAGAAAATGTCTGTGATAGAAAGCTTTGTAATATATTATCAAAGCTAATATTCTATGGAGCACATTTAGTAATTTTCAATCACTATGACGGCTATAGATAAACCATTTCGGAATCCTAAATTTGTATCGATCTCTGCAGATTGCCAACTCTTACAAATCGGCAACAAAAAATGCAAATCTTACATTAGCATAACTAGGTCATAGGTCAAGCGTTGGTCAGCCGATTCACTTCACCGAGATGCGAGACTTTTGTCATGAAAAAGAAAGTCCGCGAAAAAATATACCAATAGCAGACGCTGGTGCGTGCTCGTCACTTGAATGAAAATAGACTCGCTTTTCCGAAGGTATACTAAACGATTTGAATGATTTCGGATGTAATTTATCAACGATATTTCAACGTCTTGGGAATTATTCCGAGATAAGGATGACTCAGAAAATGAAATTGAAGAAAATGCCTAAACTGATGAAGAATGACATTGATTGAAATAAATGGAACACTTCATTTTCTCTTTCAGATGGGGGAATTTTATGTTATAAACCTTAAAATCATGGTAAATGTAGTAAATTGTTCCGTTTCTTGTCTATTTGGATTAGAAAACGGAAATTTAGAGGTATGGGCGTTTTAATTCAGCAGATTCCAGACTTATAAAACATTCATTTCAGATTTGATTGCTGTCAATATCAGTTCGATTATTTGTCAGTTCTTGTTAGATTTTTTCCAAGTGCTTTCCAATTTTATGATACAAATCATATATTCTCTAAATACAGTCGTATTTTGCTTCGAAATATGAACCTGTATCAAATCCATAGTTATTCATCATTCATTGTAGTGTCTAGGCCTACTGTGTACAAATGAGCAACTAAGTGTATGGTGTATATTAGTGCACAATGGGTGACTTCAAGTACGGTGTTCGGTGTTGGTGTTGGTGTTGAGAGAGAGAAAAAGGGTCCGTAAACCGAGGTCAAACACCGTTGGTCAGTTTACAGAAGTGATACAGAAACGACCAGAAATGCGTCAGAATCTTGCGAGGTCTACCCCAAACACCGACAGACTTCAAGTTTGGTGTTGAGGCTGGTGTTGGTTTTGCTGCAACACCAACACCAGCGTTCAACACCGTACTTGAAGTCACCCAATTATACACAGACATGATTTATACAGTTCATGAATTCTCAATTATTGATGTTCTTATTACAGCTTCTGAGTTTCCAAGCCATGCATTAAACGCTCATCATACGCTCAGAAATTACAAGGGACCATTAAAAACCAACTATTTTTGGCTTTATGTTCAAATTTTCCTCTCAGATTTGATCAAACTGTAAATGTTTTACCTTCATTTTAACCCAGATTATATTCTTATTGTTATCAATTTTATACTTTATCATATTTTTATTATTGTCACCATTATCATTATCATTATTGCTTTTCTCATTGTCATTATCGCCAGTGCTTAGCTTTGAATCTTTTTGCCAAATTTGAACCTTCCACCAAAATGTAGTATCTTTTTGCTTCTTCATCATTCATTATTTTTTTGTAAACTGACGGGTTCATTTTGTCAAACTGTTAACCGTTATGCAAACATCATACATGAAATGAATGAACATCACAGCCAAGCAGGAAACTTTGCCAGACACTCTTCAATCAAAATCCTACCGGCAAAGTCCCCATCCACAATAAGCACTTGAACGCACGCTTTCTAAACAACCGAGGTACAATACTCGGCCAAAAGCGATCGAAGATGGGCTGAAAAGACCAATGTCAACGCCATTTATGGCGGTTTCTTATCCCAATTAGGTCGTCTGGACGGCGAAAGTGAGAGGTCTCGAATCATGAAGTACCCACTGCTTTCATTCAGAGTGGACCGTTATATTACGTAACAGGGTCTACGCTGCATGCAAATGAGACAAGCCAAGCCCCCGAAGCGAGAGAGGCTCGTTCGATGAAACAAAATTCCTTCCTCGGTAACCCGACCCACCAAAATTGTCATATTTGACACTTTTCGCAACTTTTCTGCGACTATTTTACAAGAATTCGTTAGTTAGGATGTCAAAGGGTGAATCTTCGGACCGGTTTGCGGGTAGAAAGGTAATATTTGTGTTTGTTATGATGATAATGTTCTTGCTAACCCAATCGTGTGTTATTGTGACGAGTGAATTTCTACATTTCATTTGTTGATTAATATTTGCATTCGTGGCATTGTTTCGCCAATAAAAATGAAAGAAAATAGTCATATTGCTCAAGTGTTTCAAAAGGTGCAACTATATAATTGCTATTTTAAAAATATTATGACATTCTGTCTTAAAATCCAAATACAAACCTTTGAATTGAATTCGCAATCGAACGATTTTTTTCTTTGTTTTGTTATTCAAAGCATTCACGAGTCGCCATTTTGTTTTTCGTATAAATACGAACACATTTTCGTATATTTTTCTGCATTTTTAAGCATAAATTGGCATTATTTTCCAAATATATCAACTTGCATATGAACATTCGTTGGATATTTTTACCTATTTTATCACAAAATTGTTGTATATTCCAATTGAGCTCCGAAAATGAGAAATATTAAATGGAATTTGCGCGTGACTAATGCGAAGCCTGCATGTGTGGGTGGATAGATGTGTAATGTACTATTAAATAATAAAGAGAAGCTTGAAAGTTTAGATAAATGATTTCTTAGAAATTAAGTGGAGGTAAAGTCACATCTAAAACTATTACACGAGTATTCATTTTCATTTTCATTGGATTAGATATTTTTTAATCAAGTAATGATTAATTTACAAAGAACACTTTCACAGAACAGCCTGAATAAAAGGGCTATTTGTTGAACAGTCTTGGATAAAAAAACTACCATACATTTTATATTATGTTCCTTTTGCAATATGAATTATACTTAATTGTATGAATGTTACATAAAGATCTAAGAACGTCCACATAGTTTCTATATAAGTTACAAAGGAATGTTACAAAGATATCATGGAGCTCATTTTAACACAAAATATAAGTTCAAAAGCTTCAGATATGGTGAAATTTAAAAAAAAAATAGCTATCATTCATCCAGACTTATCTATTACATTAGAATCAGAGGAAAAACAGATGAAGGAAAATTTTCTTTTCAACAAGATATTCATTACCATCCATTTTGATATCAACATGAAATTAAAATTCACAATACTTGAAAATTATTCAAAGTTTCATTAAGTTTGAATCAAAGTCCATAAAAACACATGGTTTCCTATAAGCATGTGGTACATGTAACTTTTCATTTCTTGCAACTTTATTGCAGGCATGTTATGCTAACTTGGACATCTTTACATGTAAATCACCCAAAATATTCTCGGCCTGTCTTGTATCAAAAGCTAAATGAGTCAACAATTTGAACATTGAAATAAGCAATAAGCAATCTTATTTAAGACAATATTGCTCTTAAAAATGAATCACATTAGAAAATTGTTTATGAGACATGGAACAGAGACATTCTGCTTGTCTACGAAGAGTAGTAACTGAAATTATAAACACAGAGAAAAGAAAATTGACGAAATATATTTTGGGAGAAATTTCTAGTCAGCAATAATCTTGAATACTGCTGAAAGAATCCTTTTTGGTACCATCAAAACCAAGAAAATTGTTTGCTAATCTATAACAGAAAATAAAGGTACCTTATGTTTTCATCAAAACAATGTGGTGAAAATTAGTTCAACATAAATGGGGGCTTCAACTGTTTTCATATCACAAATTTTACTAAATTTGCAATTACATGAAATTATATGTCTTAATTAAAATCTAACAGAAAAGCTGTAGAGAACAAATTTGTTATTTTCCTAAATTCATGTTATTGGACAACTTTTAAATCTTTTGAAAACACTTTGATACAAGTACAAGATACATTATCGGTCCATGAAAAAATGCACCCAAATTTCCATGGGCTAAGTAATGAGGTAATAAGCCCATGGTCATGATGGTAGTGGCTAGCTGACCACTTATTGTATTTATAATAAGTAATGAAGGTGGAAATTCGAAAGTTTTCTGCTTAGAAAGTAAATATTATTAATAATGTACATGCCTACACACAAAAAACAAGAACTCATGGATCTGAGTAAAGTCGCAAAAAGTGACACCATAATGACACACCGGTGAGTATATCAATGAAAATACTCAACTGTGTGTCATTATAGTGTCACATTACTCAAATATGTGAGTTCTTGTTTTTTTGTGTGTAGTTTCATGACTGCATTGGCATCAAATGTTAGAATAAAAACATGCATTACATTTTATCAACAAAAAAGTTTTTCTCAACCTCAACATTTCTTTTTAAAAAAATGTCATTTCTTTCCATCCCTCCCCATTTCAGTATAACGAAATGGCAGACGAATTGCTTTTGACTTTGATGAACTGCTGTGTTCATAGACCATTATAATCATGTAATTGCTTCTTGGCTAGGGAACAAAAGCAACAAGTTTACGAATCGGAACCACAATATCCAGTAATTTGCTATTACACCTCGTAATTGAAATTTCTTTTGAATTCTGAAATATCCCAGTCGCGCACAGGCGTCGCTGGCAATATTTTGTATATTTTTCTGATTAGTCCCGACGTGGACATTGTCATGGAATCATATCTGCATGATATTTGATCAAGAAAATTGAATTAAACTTCATTATGTGTAGGCTGCGAAGACAGTAGGATGTAACGAGACCGCCCCAAGCTATAGGATAGAGTGCTTTTATTTGGGTACAAATATTGAATTAATATTTTGTTCTTCTTCACAGATCTCTATCTCCACTGTCAGTTTTGTGTCTGGTGATTCTGACTGGTTCATGACATCTGTGATATATTTTTCATTATACTGTTCGTTAAAAAAATCCCGTAAAAGAATTATATTTAACAAAACTATACTAAGCCCGTTTCCTGCAAAAACATCTATTTGGTAATTTGGTAATTTATCTATCTAATTAAACTTTATTGGCATAAGCAGACAATATTCTGTTCATATGATTTAACCATTTATCAAATGAAATGAAAAATATTGCAACAGATTGTTTACCTATAGTGCTTTACCTTTTATAGTATAATATGATTTTTCGAGGTACGGTATACTATATGAAACTTAATTATAGAGTCGAATTATAACGTAGGCTAAATAAATTCATCAATATCTTTGATAATAATCTCCGAACAAATGTAAAGCCCTGGTCACATAGGACCCCGGAAGCAACACGATTCACCCCGACTCGTTGTTCTGAGGCACTTAAATGTGAATTAACAAAGAGTCGGGGTGAATCGTGTTGCTTCCGGGGTCCTATATGCATGATATGACCAGGGCTTAAACCAATCACAATACCCCAAACATCAACTCTGCTACATCTGTAGAGAACTGTACTTTGTTAAAATTACTCGATGACTGCAACTGTGCAATTTTTTTTCAATTCTTTCTGTTAAAGATAAATAGCTATGTTTTGGTTTAAAGAAGTAATTAGTAACCTTGATTATAATAAAGCAATAATAGAGAAGGTAAAATTTCACAATAATTGCACCCAGTTGACCTTTTCATCTCTTTACTTTTTCGGCTAATTCGTGTTTTTTAGTACTTTATATTGATCTGCTGAATTCATGGTGAACAGTTTTACAATTCCGGGAAATGGGTATGTACTGTTAAAACTAAGAAAGGTGTAATTGTTAATTGCAAACTTGGTTAATTGGTAAATGTCAAGTCTGAACACTAAAAACACATTATGAGATTGAAGTAAGAAAACATTCAAAAGATTATAAAACTTTAATTTACTCTAATGATCCGAAAGAAGGTCACATATACATAATGCAAATAATACAAACATAATACAACGTTTTTGCCAGATTTCTATAAATGTTTTTTTTCTCTAGTTTCGTTTTATACATGGAGCTGAAATAGGAAGAGAATCTTCAGAGAAATAATAACACATTTCATTTTTCATTCTCTAGGTTTTTTTCCTTCTTTTTACCAGATCCTCCTTAATCGATTTATTGATTACAGTCACACGAATTTCCCTCCGTGAACTTGAAAAGTGCAAGCACTTCTACGATTTATTTACAAATTTCCGGTGAAGTATTCTTCGCGTTCACGGTAAAATTATGACAGAAAATGGAAAGATAACAAACGAAATAACGGAGTATTAGGAAGATATCGCGATCAGGGTCAAGTGCGATCGACGTCATCGGGCTCAACGATCAAACGATTGAAAGATGTCGTCTGCTCACGCTAAATTTGTTTGAATTTCTTTCGCGTCGATAGGCGGGCGTTGTTGGAGGGCATAAAGGGGATGTGACGTGTAATGTCTTCTGTCTTGAAAAATGAGTTGGAATTTTCACTCAGGAAAGAGTCATTGAATGTCAAGAAAGAGTGAAATTTGAGTGAATATTTGTATCTTTCATTCTTTAGGATTGTGGCATTAATGATTACTAAAACTGATCACCGATGTTTCGTCAAAATATACGTTTCGCTTCAAATTTTCTTCAATTTAACTTTCATATTTTGACACATGATCATGATACAACATTTATCGAGTGAATATTCCAAATTGATATTCCATAGCTGGTTGCAAGAAAATAAAACATGTGTATCTCCTACCATTGTAGGAGAATTCCAATGTTCTAGTATCATTTTGAAAAGGGTTCATCATTTTCCTTAAATCATGAGGAGCCAATTTTTTTAAAGGAAGAATGATTGTATATTTACCCTCCTGCCTCCTCTTCAATCCCCTCCCCCCCCCCCCCCCCCCATTCTCACCTCAATGTAATGTTCTTCAGCCTCCCAATTCCCTACTGCCTTACTGCCTAGTTATCATCATTTATGGTTCTCAAATTTTAAAGGATTTATTTCATTACCTCTTTCTTTATTCTAGTGTTCTATGCGTTATATTTTTTCGGTTCTTCTGTATGTTTTGACTTGTTTTGTATTGGATACCTTTTGGGTTTTTTTGGATGACACGTTTCAGTTTTTGAAAAATACAGTTTTAAATTTTCAAATCATTTCTGGGCACTAAAAAGATGCGCCATACAGTATACCTAAAATCGAATATATGGGACTACATTCATGTCCACTGTTAATAATTTACGAGACTAGTCTCACTTTACCGTTGCGGAAAAGAAGCAAATGAGAAACGACTTTCCATGCTTTACCCCATCTATCTATCATAAGAAGACATGTCAACACGAAGATGATAAAAGTATCATCAGTTTATGGAATCTTTTCATTTTATCGATGAACGAAACGCGATGAACTGGGTCAGATTTGGGGGGTCTAAAGTGCACACTTCTTCCGATACATGCATTCGTCTTAGCGGGTTTTACAAGGGCTCGAAAAGATCCACTCGGTGATGAGAAATAGGGTGTTTAGATCCATCCCAATCATCACTTCAAAATCTTAAGCTCTTACCAACAGGCTTAATTGTACATTAATAACAAGTCACAATCCCTCTATCCGGGATCCGCAGTGTAAGACGCCCAGGCATCCGATCAAAAAATCCCCCATCAAAAAATGTTCCCATGCACTTTATGGCTATGCAGTAGCGGATTCAGGGGAAGGGGCGTCCCGGCGCACGCATCCCCCCCCCCCCCCCCATATTTTCCGGCCAAAAAAATGAAAGAAAAGGGGGAAAACGATATGGAATTAGGCGGTATATCACTCACTTTACCAATATATATATATATGTACATATTTTTTTTTTTAGAAATATCGTCTTGAATGCCAGGAAATCGCATTTAAGAGTATTCAAGTTTCATTTTTTTTTCGGAACAAATCCACACATGTGCCACGCCCCCCTTTTAACAAAAAATCCTGGATTCGCCCCTGTTTATGGCTATGGTCATGATTATGCGCCCCTTCAAAGACCGACTGAATTTTGTAGAATATAAATTTTTAGCGTGTGAGAAGATTTCTTACTTTCTTTCAAATCCGGGTGCGAATTCACACCAAAGTATGTGCTTAAATTTCGATATCCTTACATAATTTCTGTATTAAGTTAGATTAACAGAAGGACTGAATGTATGGATAAAACTTCATCCACTCATCAAACTTTTCCTTTCGATGTCGTGTCAGTTTAGATATGCAGCTGTCAAGGGTGACTTAAAAGATTAATTTTCATTTAAAACTATATTAGTAGTATTATCTTGGGCATGAATCCCCCAATAAGTCCAAACGCTGTTGCCCTAGTGCTGATGCTTTTGGTAATTTGTTAAATTAACAGATTTTATCATATCTTCTCTTCATGAATATTTTTAACTTGACTGACCATATCCTTTGGACTACTGAAATGGCATGCAAAATACAAATGGTTATCATAGAGTCAATTTATAGAGATACATAATTATACTAGAAATATATATCTAAAAGTCAATAAACATCAACTGAAAACGAAATCATTAAATTACAATACTCAATACGATTATACAAAGCAATTTCTCATGAAACTCGTCGTAAATTCAATTGAAAATGAAATTCACTTCTAATAATGTAATGTACAATAGTAGCCTACATTATTTGAAGTGAATTGAATTTTCAAAATCAACGTATAAGGGTCAAAACGCGTATTTGAGAGAAAAGTAAACGTTTCTCCAATGCTCACATATTCGTTATTCAGTTTGATTGTCTTTATTGATTAGCACAATCATAAAGCTGTAAAATATTTCAATCTACGAAAAAATAGAAAATTCGTTTTGATCTTACCAAATGAAAGTATTTCATAAGATCAATAACTTATCAAGACATAGATTACTTCACTGATTATTTCTATAAAAAAAGGATGGGAAACCGGTATTGCTGAAATAAGACGTTCATGCGCACGCACATCAGTCATGTCAGTTTTAGCACTATAGCATCAATATCAGCCATTTTGATTTACAAAATCAATTAATTTACTCTATACATTATTTTCAATATGAATTTAACATTTTGTATTGCATTACATTAATTCAAAGTCAAATGACCCATTCTCACTCGAAAGGGAAAAAACAAATTAACTTCAGGAATCAGACAGAAAGTGTACTGAACTGAATTAGGCCTAGTCAACAAAAAGGTAGAAAAGGACCATTCCTCAAGTTCGATTTATGGCTGAATTTAACGGTCTGCTTCGCAGTGAAGAGCAAACGTTTGGCCGACACGCTAATCAGCTACTCAATAGATTAACGGTGAACAGATCAGCCAATAAGCACCGGTCACATAGGGCCCCGGAAGCAACACGAATCAACACGACTCTTTATTCGGAGGCAGTTAACTGTGAATTAACAAAGAGTCGTGTTGAATCGTGTTTCTTCCGGGGTCCTATGTGACCGGGGATTTAACGGTGAACAGTTCAGCCAATACTGGGGAGATGTCCCGTTATATTTAGTTTTCTCGAAGTCTCCCAATAGGCCTACTCCCATGGCTATTTAGCCTCAAGCCAAGGCCTCTTGCTGATGCTGTATAAAGCTGAAATTCNGGCCCTGTAAGAGATGGGATGAGAGCCCGGGGTGCTTTAGTTGAAAAGTGACAAAAAAATGAGAAAATAAATGACAAATTCGTAATTCAACTTTGTACATGACATGCACTGTCTGGTACATTTTCATGAGCATTCGTTTTCCTGTTCCTATATAGCGTAGTACATATTTTTCTTCCAAATCAGCAGGACCATTATTTTTGTTTTACCAATATGTGATAACGCTTTTTTTTTAGCAACGCTTAAGTTTTTACAATTGCCCGCTCTGAAAAGAAACTGTCTAATATCATTATATAAAAGCCGACTCTCACCTTTGCGTTTTTGAAAATTTAATAACGCTCCCCGAGCGCACAGTTTACGCTAATCAGACGGTGGACTGACGTTCGACTTGCACTCAAGGAGCGTTCGCCGAGCGTCAGTTCATAGAATGACCTACGTCTTTTTGCGTCCAGAGAGCGTTTTGATTGTTAGAAATGTAGTCCAGTTGAGGACTGAGTGTGGAGGCGCGATCAGAGGGGTATACATAATTATTAGAGGGTTATGTAAGGACTCTGTGGTTGAGTGCAGTGCAGTCCCTGTGTATACAGTGTACGTGAATATGCAGAGGTGGGTGCTATCAGAACACTCAGTCCCCAACTGAACTATTAGAAATGCTGTGCTGACGCACTCTAAAACGAAAAAGTGTGAGTCGGCCATAAGATAGAAACAAAGATAGATATAGAGATTGTACAATATATATATATACTGAGAGAGATACGTAGGTAGATAGATAGATAGATAGATAGATAGATAGATAGATAGATAGATAGATAGATAGATATATAGATATATAGATAGATTGATAGATAGATAGATAGATAGATAGATAGATAGATAGATAGATATATAGATAGATAGATAGATATAGATAGATAGATAGATAGATAGATAGATAGATAGATAGATAGATAGATAGATAGATAGATATAGATAGATAGATAGATAGATAGATAGATAGATAGATAGATAGATAGATAGATAGATAGATAGATAGATAGATAGATATATAGATGGATAGGTAGATAAATAGATAGATAGACAATTGTAACTCATCTGCATCCCTTTTTTCGGTTGGTTTTCATGTTCAGTGATACATATTTGACAAGTTGCAATGATAAATGAGCTTCAAGAGCGCCCATGCGTTTGTATACGGCGCGACTCCACGGAGCCCGGCATGGCATGTTCGATGAGAGCACCTTCATGTAGTCAGGTAGCCAACTGGGGCCAATTGCACGAAATGGTCTTAGTTATCCTGGGAGGTGTTTCACCAAGATAAGAAAGACTTTACGCACGACTTTACGTTCGACTGGTACCCCTTCTTGTGCGTAATGGTTCGCATTATTATGCGCATTCAGCGCAAGAACTGATACCAGTCTAACGTAAAGTCGCGCGTTACTTTAAGAACGGCTTGGTGAAACACCGCTCAGTAATTGCTAAACGGCCTGACTTCTTGTGCCAACCTTTTAACATAGAGACAAACGTTGATACATTTATGTTAATAGGGTAGCACAAGAAGTTAAGACATCTAAAAAAGAGGAGGATTATGACAATTTCGTGCAATTGGCCCATCAAGGATCATTTTCTCCTTTTTGAGGGGAGGGGGTGATAGTTGAAATTTCACATTCTGGTGTATGGAGTGGTGCATATTTTTTTTTTTTTTTTTTTTTT
>BQKZ01000715.1:156486-171486 GCA_036244855.1 Temnopleurus reevesii
CATATAAACTGTGGTCAAGACAAAAGTGTTTCATCTCAGAGGTATGCAAGATATTTGTGTAGGTGGTTGATAAGGAGTGTTCCGGAGGAAGTGAATTTGACAAAGAGAAAGTAGATTGTGTGAGCAAATAATGCAATTTGTATATTAGCATATCAATACATTACATATGTTTAATTTCCATTGTGAAGCATTGCTTTTTCACTGTGAAAGTTTCTTATTTATGAAAAAAATATTGAAAAAGAGTAAGCAAAATAAATAATTGAATACCCAAATCTATTTACAATAAGAAAAAATTTATAGTTTGATTTAAATGATAAACTACCAAGTGTTGCTTGAAAGCATAATCCATAATTTTCCCCAAAAAAATTTTTAACCAAACGATAAAGTGACTGGTATTTTTGACTAACCTACTTTCTAGAATTGCATTTTATTGACCAACATAACATTATATTTACAAGCAGTTACATTTTTCATACTGGAAATTTAGAATGTTTTAGAAGGAGACATTTGATGTAAGAGATTTAAAAAACCAGAGAAAATTGTTGATAATTGTATATGACTATAACAATCAATGGAAATAAGATGATACTTTATTCATCTACAATAAACTTTTGCTTCATCTAGATATTTGTGAACTTTTGAAGATATTATAATATACTAAAATGTTCTCCACACTTACTGGTATTAGAACGCCGGACTTTATTGAGCATGGGATAATGAGCGAAAATCTTTGATCGTTATTGATCTATTGTATGTTACAGTGCAATGAAAATAATATTGTCAAAATGCCATGTAGTCAATAAGGAGATATGACCTCATATTAATCATTTCTATTATTTGCACTATTCATTTATATAGGTTCATGCAACGATTTACATAATAATGTGAATGTATTTATATTTGTAATTTTTGATTGAAAAAGAAAACCAACCAACCTTTTAAAGACTACAAACGTTAACGTGAATCAAGACTATATATTCTATTAGCAGGTATATGTACTGTACCAGACGGGCATATCATATTCCACTGTGATAGTGTTGACTCATCACTTATCTATATTTCTAGGGGATATTTGTCTGTGGATAATGGCCATGTATTGTGAATAAACCCAGTCGATAAACTCGTTCTATGACATTTGAACTATTGTTTCCTCTTTTGTTATTAGTTATGAGGAATGAACGAAATATTCATGATACTCTTAAAACATACCTGCTATTATTAATTTGTTATCTTGAAAAAAAATCCAATATTCATAAATTGATAGAGCTGCTTTAAAGCCCAAGTATAGTTTTGGTAACGATTACGAAATGTGAATTTTACGGGATGTTTATCATGACAATGTATCTTACATACATTTCAAGACCAAAGCATAATTTTTACGAACTGACTCTGTTTGAAAATTTGAATTTGACCATTAAATGATATTTAGTGCCCTCTCTTGGTAGTAACAGTATTTTGTTTGTTATCGAGCATCAGCAAGGTTATTTCTGAAATTTGACAATGGAATGATAAAAAAGTTATATACGAAAATTGAATTCTGAAATTTTCATCCGATTCCGTGCACGAGAAGGTGTCCTTTACCACGAAAGAAAATATTGAATAAGTGTCGGGTTACACGACACTGAGATATTTTGCATATTGTAGGTTATCCTTTACCAAAACTCATTCATCTTTCACACAATCTTTTCTGCAATATATTCATTATACTATATTTTATTTCATTTATATTTGAAGACAACATCTGGAGACAAAGTATTAGCTTTTACAAAAACTTTACCTGGGCTGTAAAAGTCTACATAAACATTCCATTTTCTTCATAATTTCAGTGGGCCAATGCAGCAGAAGACGTTTCATCATCCTTCAAGTGGTCACGTGACCGTGTCATCAGTCACATGATCACGTGACAAATAGAGGACTCTCCCCATTCCGAGTGAAAGAGACAATGTCAGGTAAAATAATAAACCAATTCAAATGTTTTTTCAGCATGAAAAGCACAACATTTTGGTAAATGAATTGCCTGTCATTTTCTCTGTAGCAAACAAATAAAAACGGTATGAGTTTTAATGTTCTATATTTATAATCTCATACAGATACTTGTTTCATATTTTAAATAGGGATTTCCAACTTTATTTTTGAAAGCATGACGTAAATAAGAGTTATGCTACTTTTTGTACATCAGTTTACCTTTTTAGATCAAATCGATTCCCTATCGTGTCCGTTGAACATAGTCGTCATGTTGAAATAATTTTCAGGTTCTGAATCAATTATTACCACTTATGTTGAAATACCGAAGATTTATTTGCATGTACATAAAGATCGACAAAAAAAAATTGAAGCATTACGGTCAGTCTTTACTAAAAACCGATCATTACATTATATCCCATCTTCATTCAATCACAGTTTTCTTAGATCAGATATAAATGTGAACAATATTTGACGGAAGTATAGGGTCAAATTAAAGAAACATTGTCTTTTCAAAGTCATAGAGATCACTCAACACAGCTTGTTGTAAGGTAATTAAGTCGTAAATCAAGAATGACGACTTCTGGATGTCAAAAATGCCATGGATGGATTATCGGGGAGAAGAAGAAAAATCAAAATTCCAGATGCATTATGAAAAAGATGATTCAGAGTCATACTGTTGTGTCACAAAGCTGGGTGGGTAATAAATAGCGGGAAAGGAAGAGCTAGGTATTTGATTGAAGAGGGAGCTAAAGTTTAAAAAGGAGAGAGGGAGAGAGAGAGAGAGAGAGAGAGAGAGAAAGAGAGAGAGAGAGAGAGGGGGGGGGAGAGAGAGAGAGAGGGGGAGGGAGGGGTGGAGAGAGAAGGGGTTCATAAATTCATTTCGCGATATCATCTAAATAGTCACTCAGTCCTATATCGCCCCTGCCGTTGAAGTCCCATTACTCATTTGATTCATTCAAGCTCTGAAGGGATGTTATCAAAAGCCAGCTCAAAATGAATATTATTTCATTTCCATCCGTCATATGTATTAATCAATTTACTGCTCCCACCACGAGAATTTCCCTCTTTCCGCACTTGCTTCCCAGTGCACATTTTTGTTCGGGGGAAATTGAAATGTAATTTCCAACCTTCAAGCTATTTCCCCATTAGAGGATGCAGTCCAATTTAAATGAACAAATGGGCGCAATTTAGCGAAGCAATAAACTACACTGCGCGAATATGAATTGCCCGGGTGAGGACAAAATCAGAGTCGGTTTTTAATAGCTCTTTGGTTGGGACGTTTTGGAAGCAGACGATGGATGCATGATGGAGAATAAAACGCGCGCAAAATGTTGATTAAACGCCTCCAATATGATTGAGCGGCGTCGGTATGGTGCATCTTTTGGTTGCTACGTAAACTGAGGGCAATAGTCGCTTTAATTTATGAATTGGCCCATCGATTTAGCTAACACGGTATCTCTTCCAAATGAGATTAATAAACTAGCCGAGCGCACAATCAAATCTGACAGTAATAGCGTGGCAATCACTTAAGCCGTCCCCGCTATGTACTTTCACTAGCAAAATATGGGAGGAAAATTATGACGAACGAGGATTTAAGAGAAATAATAGCCAGACTTATCTCCCCATTTTTCTATATCATATTTTGAGGGCCATAACACAAGCGGGGAGAGCAACGGTATGCATTCGGGCAAGGATTTAGACAAGATTACACACGAAAGCTCTTCAAAACCAAAAATCATCGTAAAGATCTATTGATATTTTGCGGATTTTTCGATTATCTATTGGATTAAACAAAAATCCATAAAATCTCTGACAGTCTGTTCGGATTGAGCTTTTATGTGCCATCTATTTGACAACCGTAAACGAGCTGTTTAAACAACGACAGCAATATTTAACAAAACTCTTTAATTTGACACTATATAGAAAAATCTGATTTATAAAAAAAACAAGTATTTTTACGTCAAGTGAAAATCTTGTTTATAAAGAAAGTAAATTTAATATGGACAGATGGATGTTTAAATTATTGACATTGTTGAACAAAATCCTGATGCTAACTCCTTTTCGATCAATTCTATTGCAACGATCGATTTCTGCTATGATTTTTTTTTGCATCGGAAATTCTCCGATGAAATAACAATGTGATGATATTGACAAGAGTATATCATAGTCACGATGACAATAAGAAAGAAAGCTATACGAAATAACATGAATAAGATTATCAAAGGAAATTGACATTTTCATTGATCATGTTGATTAAAAAACACGGTAGGGAAAATTGTGAAGGTAATAACAGTTCAGAGAGTATTAGGATTGGCCTAAATACGGAAAACGCCACTTATCAATTCAAACAATGTTCTAGGAGAAAATAAAACAACGATATCTTCATTAAAAAGCACAAATAAGAAATTACTAAAAGAAATGAGATGATAAGAAGAGATAAGCAAGATTACTTGCTACATTCTTGCTACAATAATTACAATATTGACAGCTTGTTGTGTAACTTATTTTCTTCAAAAAGCACAAATGTTGCCCTTCTTTGAATTATAATTTGTAAGACCCCATGCATACAAGTAACACCGACTCATAAATTTCTGAAATTATTTTCATTCAATACCCCCCACCGACAGTGATGACTCCCCTGACATTTCATCTAATCCTCTCAAAAGACAAATTCTCCTCATTAAACTTTTAAACTTTCATCATTTTCTTTCATTTTTCACTGTGTGATCTATTTTGGAGGATACTGGAGATTACCCTCCCCTAAGGACGAGTCACACTTTTGAGTTTTTAGCATGCGTCGAACGTGCGATTTGGGAAATTAAAAACGCTCCCCAAACGCACAGTATACGCAGATTGGACGGTGGACTGATGGTCGGCTTGCGCTCAAGAGCGTACACAAAACGTCAGTCTACCGTATGACCAGCGTAGTTGTGCGTCCTGGGAGTGTTTTCAATTCATAGAAACGTGAGGTCGACGTAATCTAAACGCAAAGGTGTGTGTCGGCCTTTACCGTGCAAGCTCGGTGGTGTCGTAGTCATGCTTTTTGATCATCCTATGCATATCCCCAATTTCCAGCCCATTTAAGACCAAGGCCAGAGCGATGAAAGATTGTGAGAAAGTTTATTTTATCGACATTTGCATCTTTACTGCTCCGATGGAATAACAAATACTTTCTCATAATCTACAAGGATGAAAGAGATTCTCTATTAAAAATGAGATAAATCACGTTAGGAAGAACTTACAGCAAATCATACAACATTTTGTTTTTACAAATATATTTTCTCATTTTCTACTTGCATAATTTGATTGTAGAAAACATTGAGCAAAAACATAGCCAAAGATAGATTATCGTTTAAAGCAAACAAAGATGTTTTTTTCCTCACACAAAGTTCCCTGTCAAACGATAATTTCATAGTGTTGGAAATTGGTTTAGACGGCATAATAATAGTACATAAAAGAATTCATAGGATGTAATCGGAGATATATCTGATGAATATTCTAACTGAAATGTTGCTTCTTTTTTCTGATTTTCATCCACATACATTATGCACACACACACAAACACACACACACACACACACACACACGTTCACGCACACGCACATGGACACGTACGTGCACACACTAATATATATTACCAACACCAAATCCTCATACACGTAGACATAAATCCACGCACACCCACACACCGTCGCACTTTTTTAATATGTACCAGTGCCTCTCTAACCCAAGACCCAATTCACACCCACCCATCCACACCCACTCTTACCCCATCCACTCCTACACCTTTCTGCACACACATCCCTACCAACACCCACTCCTACCCCGACCCAAATCCCCCATATCCCTACCCACACCCACCCCTACCCCGACCCAAATCCACCCACATCCCCACCGATATCCACTCCTATCCCCACAGCTACCCAAAACCCACCCCTATCTCCCACCCACATCCACCCTAGCTACCCCCACCAAAATCACCCCCTATCCCCACCCACCTATACCCCCGCCCAAATCCACCCCCCATCCTCACCCACATCAACTCCTACCCACATCCACACACATCCCTACCTAAATCCACCTCTATCCCCACCCACATTAACCCCTACGCACACCCACATCAACCCCTACCCAAACCCACCCCTATCCCCCAACCACATTTACCCCTACCCACACTCACATCAACCCCTACCCAAACCTACCCCTATCTGCCTATCCCCCAACCACATTTACCCCTACCCACACCCACATCAACCCTTACCCAAATCCACCTCTATCCCCACTCACATCCACTGCTATCCCCACCAACATCAAACCCTATCCCCACCCACACCCACCCCTATCCCCATCCACATCCACTCATATTCCAACCCACATCCACTCCTATCCGAACCCACACACACCCCTACCCGCACACACCCATACCCCGACCCAACCCAACCCGGAACACACTCACCCGTATCCAAAACCCACATTTACTCCAACCCCCACCCACACAAAACCATCCCTACACACTCCCACACCCACCCACATACACCCACACCCACACGCCTCTCACCTTGTCGACACCTCGCGAGATCTGAACCCGCAATCCACGCACCCGTCACCGAGATTTAGAGGTCGTGTCGCATTTGTAATTCTATCCAAGGGATTCAAACCTTTGCCGGGGTCACAAAGTGCAGAGGAGACAACTCATCGGGGGCTATATGCTGGAACTGAAAGCAACGTTCACATATGGTGAAAATGACAATGACATCTGAAGTGACAATGATAATGAAATTGATATTGGTATCATTGAATCTTTTTGCCGGTCCTGTCATGCTTCCCCATGCCGATCAAGGAAGGTGTTGAAGAAAATAGAAAGTTTGATAATTCTACAGGTAACCTAAGTTTCAATACGTAAACGTAACTAATAGTGCCCATCATTTAGATTGTTACAAAAGTATAATATATTTCTTAATCATGTTAATAGCTGTTTTTTGTATTACCATACACCAGCTGTACACACAGGTATCGTTTTGATGGTGAGTTACACACGAGCCTATACACCAAATAGTTAAAAGAGTAAACTCTTTGTATACACCAAGGAATTTGCGTTGGACTATTGATGCGCGTAGGGATTGGGTGTTAGGAGAAATAAGTTCTAGGCATTTACAAGATTATCCATTAGAATATGAGCAGCCATTTTAATCAAATGTTTTTAGGGATTTTTCTTATGTTCAAGACGTTTATTTGGGAAGTAAGCATTACATTTACATGACACTATATACCATCAATTTCCACAGTGTTGGAAGCCCTATTTGTATCTTCATTTACACATACATGGCACTACAAGTTCACCATTTCAACTTTACTGTTGCATCATGTGTGAACGCGGCTTAAACTCCATCTTACGCTGACAGAGGGTGTTAGTGAGGGCTTAATGAGAACGCAGCACCCTTTGTAATCAGCCAGGGCAAAAGCGGTGTGTTAAAGGCCGACTCACACCTTTGCGCTTTTAGCGTTTATGAAAAAAACGCTCCCCGCGTGTACAGTATACGCTGCTCAGACGGTGGACTGACGTTCCTCTTGCGCTCAAGGAGCGTATGCCGAACGTCAGTCTACCGTATGACCTGTGTCTTTGTGCGTCCAGGGAGCGTTTTTAATTATCAACACGCTGGGCCGACGCAAAATAAAAAACCGCAAAGGTGTGAGTCGGTATGTTACGAATTCTCACGTCATCCAGGATGTTTGTCAACATTTTTAGAGCGAGGTCTTTTGTTCATTTGGGGTGTCAAAATATGTCATGTTTCTACTCCTTTTATGTTTATCCTTTGAGTACGTTGGGAGTAAATTTGTTGGAAACTTGAACAAATGCCAATTATTAATGTATATTGAGAAACATCATATATAGGAATTAAATCAAAAGTTAACTTTCATATCATTGATTTTCAAAATCATTTGTATTAGATCTATGTTACATGAGTTTTATTTTCCCGTCCCGTTTATCTTGCTGACCTTAAATATCGATTTGCATGTATATCAAAAACTCCTATTCAAATAATTCTGAAACACCTCAGGAAAAAATATGACAAAAAATCTCAAGTTCAAGACAACAAATTGCTTTCAAGAGTCAATTCTCTTATCGCTTCCATCTCAATATTACACCGTGTTTTAGGAAAGGGGACACCACGCCGCCACACTTGCGCTCGCCTATCACTCAGTGCAGCTTGCTAGGGGTTTGGCCGAATCATGCAGGGGCTTAATCCCCCGGCCGTGGCCTGCTACGGGGAGGGGCTGGCTGAGCGATAGGGAAGGGTTCGCCTGGGATGATGGGAGATTGAGTGGGTTAAGAAGTGATTCTGAATGGATAACCAGCTTTGATGATCCAAAATGGCGTTTCTTAGAAGTGGAAATTACGCGAAAATCTTACAAATCCACCCTGCTTCCTCCCAATTATTAGTTAGATGAATATGGATGTAATACATGTTAAACGCAGTAGCAGTTAATCCGAAACTTTACTGGAGCAAAACTGTACACACAGAAATTTCTGACGCGATGTAGATATCTTTATCATTTATATCTTCCTTCTATATTCTGTAAAATATCTACAGGTTATCATACGATTCGTTTAAACTTTAGTCAAAATTAAGGACAAGTCTGAAATAAATTGAGTTTCTTACCTTGATGTTTTTATGGTTTTAAAGACTTTCACCAATTTTATCTTGATTCGTTGATGAAATAATTTTCAGGACTTACATCTCTGTTGGGTGTCTTGGAGAAAAGTATTAAGATTTTTTTTTTCAAAAATAAATGTAATCTAATGAATTATATTTTGTCAACCCTTATTTCATAATCATTTATGAAAATAAAGCCTGACTGGGATACTTCAAATAATTCCTTTTTTGCTCATTATTCTGCTTATTTACTGTTCACGTACGTAAATATTCATTCTGCATCTCTATATGATTACACTCATTAAAATGGACCCATTTTATCCAACAGAGGATAAAATGGGTACTGTCTACAAAATTTCTGGTTGAAATATGATCATAAGTTAGTTATATTTTACACAACCTTGGGCTAAAATATTTCAACTAATGGTGGAATTCCACCATAAGTTGGTAGCTTTAACCAATACTATTGTAGACAGTATGCTGCCCAGTGTTGGGTAAACCTTTTGCTCTTCCTTTTAAAAGTATATACATATGGACACCACAAGACAGAGCTGGTATTATTGCGACTCGTCGAAAAATTGGAGGATCGAAATAAATACTCCCCCACTCCTTGATGGAAAGTAGAACTGACAAAATAATGAGCCTGGAGGGCAAGCTAAACCCGTCTTGATCCCCTGTTCATTTATCACGAGATGGAAAAAGAATTACGACGAGGAGAAAAAAGGGGGGGGGGGGTATTGGAGAGAGATAGGGGGAGGGTGAAAGGATGGCGGACTGGAGGATGTCTTTAGGGGAGGGGTCTTGGCTTATTATGCTTAAATTATACATGTTATAACTATGTAATTTTTTTTCTTTAACACAAGGCAAAGTTGGTGTAAAAGAGAGAGGGGATGAGGGAGATAGAGATAGGGGGGGGGGGCAACAGAGGGGCATGAATATACGTTTATTTATTTATTTTTTACTGCGGATAAGGAAGAAAAAAATGCGATATGGATGGATATGAAGAGGATTCCTCATGCAAAAGCCATACTAGAAGCTACTTTCGATTTTGGTCGATGAAACATAAGAACGGAATGCATCAAGCCTACAGATTGTGAAATAAAAATAGGATTTATTCATCATCTATAATGTTCCTCACATTTCACAAGTCTATAAATCTTCCAATCCTCCCATTTATGTTCCATGTACCTAATGCTTTTCAGGAATTTATCATGTGCCCGGTTGACCAATTTTACCAAGAACTATAACCACCCCTCCCGCAGGAAAATTCATAAAAAGTATTAAGATAATAAATAATAGGAGGTGAAAAAATGTTAACCAGGACTACGTCCTTGGGAGGCATTACCTAGGGAGATTTTCCGCCGAACCTACCCCGATCAAACATTGCCTGGGTTCCCACAAAGATGAAGTAAATCTTTACAAAGATGCATTATATTATTTTTTGTAAGCCTGTGACAAATTATTTTGAAACTCTGGGTTAAAAACCAAATGAACTTTTTTCCATATTCTGATGTTAAATCATCATTTGGAAATTATTCATTGGTAATTTATTTTATAAAGCTCTAATAACCGAGCAAATTATGATATCGAAAAATTTGGGGATATGATGATCATTATTTTTAATTTGTAGAAGCTTTGTATGATGTGTAAGATCGTGTAAGATGATTTTTTTTTTGGGGGGGGGGGGTGCCCAAGTTATAATCAGTTGTAAGAATAAGTGTATGGTAAAGGTTTTCCATACAAATTTCCTATCAGTCTCAAGCGATTAAAAAAATGCGCAATATGCATTGAGCGCGACATCAAAATAATGTTCAAAACGTAAATTGTTTTGAGAATGAAATTAATTAGAAAACACATGTTACGTAACTATAAACCATGTCGTTGATATCATAGACGACCATCTAACATGGAAGTTGGATATCCGGTCCGAACACTAATAGTTTAATATCTACCCCTGATAACGAAGTATCTTAATCTTCATCATGGCCAAATGGGCAAAAAATATAAAATCCGGCACTTTGATGTGGTATTTGGGATTTTCCCAATTGAAAGTTGAATACACTGCAAAAGGTTTAGGACAAAAATTCAACCTTACACATTCGTCACCGATTTAACAAACCAGCCTTTTAGCGAGGGGTGGTTCAATTCAATTGAAATAAATGCGATTGAAATAACATGAACTTAAGTGGTATGACATTGTACTTGACGCTCTGTCGGGGTTTGTACGTGTTCAAGTAGCGGCCCCCATAGTTATTGGCCGGTTCATAAAAACGCTGACGAAGTGTTGGGTAATTTTGTTCTTCATTATTTGGTTCAGAAAACGTTGCATAAGCATTGGGTTAATGGTCAACCGGACAAACTGTAGGGCGAGAATATGAATCAATAAAATTGTGATTAAATGCAAATAACCATTTGAAATGCATGTTATGGTTAGTTCACGTATTATATTTTCATGAGGATATGGATATCAATAACGATTTTTATTTTATTACATTTATCTTGCAGCATCCCTAAGACATCATTCTAATTAATATAAAACAATTGTTACGTCATATTTGTGATAATTATTACACAATCAACCCATCGTAAAGGGTGAAAAGCTGGGTGAGGGTCAAAATGTCAAATTTCCTAATCTTATAATGAAGATATTATTGAACTGCAAAGACAAGAGACAGGTAGTTAGTCAAGCGTGATACCGCCATTTTTATCCTCCACGAATCGTATCGATTTCTAAGGGACTGCATCCTTATTTAGTTGTTTTCGATTCTTTAATGTCGCTCTGGCATTCTCTCAAACCGTGCCAGTATTATTATCCTTGCAGAAAAGCTAGCATTATGAATGCTGCTCAAAATAATTTCAATGAATGTGATTACATTACCGTATAGAAAATCGTTGTTTAATGGGGCATTTTGTCGCGACTCGGTGCTTGAAACGATCGGGATTAACAAGAAAACTTTAAAAAGAATAAGTCTTTCATGAAGGCCATTGAGAAAAAAGGTGGACGTATGTGGCGCTATAACAATGAAATTGACAAGGGAAATGGGCAGAGACAAGATAAAAGATAAACACACAAAATAAAGGTGGTAGATTCAGATTTTGACAAAAGTACATGCGTAGAAAATCAAATAACTTACGAAAAAACGGCGAAGGAGAGTAGATTACACTTCTTCTCACCTTCCCTTTAAGCTATTTATTTGGATTTTATTAAAAACATTTTTTCCCTATTAAACAAAAATTCAAGGTATTATGTGAGTATTGAGTTGTGTTTTTACGCCCTTTTTATGCTTTATGAATGTATTTTATTATCTACATGTATATTTGTCTTGATAAATACATAAATTGTATAAGATTTCATTCTTTTTATCATGTTAAACAGAACATTAACATTCTCGGTAAAAAAAACATGAATAAAAATAATCGATGTTCTTCGGCATGCAAATTTGAATTCAGTTTAACTTGAATCATTAAACTGAGAATCCACGATCATTCATGACTACAACATAGAGGTAGGGTGTCTGCAATATGCGAACATACGTATCTCATCTTTTGAGATGGAGATTATCTCATTAATTTCTAATTTTTATTACCATTCTAGACAAGGCCTCGGGTAGCCTGAAATGATTCAATTTTAGAACTATACTTGACATGACTGCCAATCATTTAACGTTCAATGGCGATCTAATTATCACCTACGTGTTGATTTATGAAGGTTAAATTCATCAGGTGGGCGGAAGGATTGTTTTCCCAAAATCTGTCCCCCTTTTACACCTTTTAGACAAAAATGTGAGAACAGTTTTTGGAGAAGTTGGATGCGTAATGATGGAAGTGACCAAGGCAACTCCGAGAGAAACCTTGCCGATAGCGCCCCGACAGAAGTCCAGACAAGTACGCTCAAGGTTTGATCGTTGTCTGTCTGAAGAAAATTCGTCAAAACGCGCAACATGCATAAACAGAGCCGAATACATTTCGAAAATACAATTCGATGAAAAGAAGGCCCGTGAAAAAAAGAGAAAACCTACGTGTGCAGACCTTCAACAGAAGGATAAATCTTGTCAAAACGATCTTAAGGAATTTTGTCACGTCGCTTTCTGTAATGTTAAATGATTTTGAATAGATACAATCAGAACTTAAATCCAATAAACACGGATTTTTTTTTTTCAAGAGACTTTACACCTTGTAACCAAACAGAAGTGGTAGGATTTGTTTGTTCATTTATCATATTGTAAAGAGTTTAAACATGTTTAAAGAAAGGAAATATGGAACAGTTGCGTGTTGGGATATAGACATTAAAACATCAACTATTTATGCTGTTTCTTTAAAATGCACATGTAAGTTTCCTGTTTATAGACATTGATACACATTTATGATTTTGTAATTTAAACAAAAATCAAATTAAGGTGTCTGACCTATGCTATTACATTTAGATGAAAAACATAACAAACAAGACGGAAGTTATATAGGCACTGTCATGATATCTATGAAAGCTTCATTACTGTACATTTGTATGTAGGTCATATTTTAAATTTTAGCTTGTTTGGAGCACTATAGGTGGATTTTTTAGACATAATATTGTCACAGATTCGTTTATGTATACCATTAACCTTGTAGGTAGTATTTAGTACCGGCTGTTAATTTTCAAACTAAAAGCAGTCTTATATACAATAACGTTAAGGTTTATGAATGATTTGTATTGGGGATAAAGTAATTATGAATGGGCTCGTCACTTTTCAAATATTTGTATATTCGAATTCGTTTGTAGATACCCTACTCACTTTTTATTGATAGGAAATGGTCCTGATTTAGCATTAAGTGTTTCGACTTGTCAATGTGGGTGTTTTATTGATTATAAATCCTTTTGATGATAGTTCAAACATTATTGTCATAAATAATAATTGCACATTAGTTCGAAGCTCAAACCACTTTCATTATAATTGCCTCGTCAAAATGTTGATTGTTGTGAAATAATGAAGTTTTGAGTAAATTTTCCGTAATCCATAAATTGAATAATTGCGAAATTATCTTTCACTTCTTGCATTTGTATGAAGAACCAGAAAACAATTTACAAAACCAGGTAGAATCTGTTAAATAAACATCGCCTGTGTAGCAGGCTAGAATAAGTGCTAGTTGTTAAAACGAGAAGGGCAATATTTAACATGTTTAATGATGGATGAATATAAGCGCAGCTATTAAAGTAAAATGTAAAAGCTCTAAATCACCTTTACGTCTTTTTGTCAAATAATCCCACCTAGAATACACATCAGATTCAACCATGAAAACATCCTATTATCATGATTATAGCTCAAGATGCCCCAAGGCTTCAACCAGGAGCAGAAAAACGGATGAGGAAAAAGGAGATGAGAGATGAAAGGAGAAAAAGGTACGTGGAGAAAACCCACATTGAATCTCCATGATTGCGACAGGCAAGGCCGCGATACAGTTCTGTATATTTTACTTTAATAGTTTGGGTGGACGCTTGTTATGAAAGTTTGAAGGATATTTTATTCTATCCACCCAAACCAAAAGATAACGAGACAAGGTTTCGAACACAATTTGAGAACAGTGCGTGTAAAACACGATTTGTTTGTCCCGACCGACGACATATTCACACCACAGAGCCCTGCGTACGCGTTCACTGCATGCATGGGGACTACAAGTATGAAGCACTGTGTACACGTACACATTACTTTTGACTATACACCACCCCCGCGTAAACAGTGCTGATTATTCATTCTGATTCAAAATTAATCTTTTATCATCTTACATTGAAAAATTATTAATAGTATATCCCTTATTTCTGTCCTCGGCAGAGAAAATAAGGCAAGAAATGAAGGAGCATAAACGCTACGAATATAGGTCAATGTAACATTGTTGTGTAATGAAGCTATAAACCTTTAAAGTTTACTTTTTACGTGTTAATGCCTTAAAAGGTATAATGTTGTTTTAACGAATTCCTGAAATTTAGATGACAAATGTGAACAATTATGTATTTATATATAAGCTAAGACATGATAGTTATGTTAGGTGCAAATGATTTAGTAGAATTGTTGACAG
This sequence comes from Temnopleurus reevesii, assembly GCA_036244855.1. NCBI lineage: Eukaryota > Metazoa > Echinodermata > Echinoidea > Temnopleuroida > Temnopleuridae > Temnopleurus > Temnopleurus reevesii. The sequence continues at coordinate 171,159 of BQKZ01000715.1, forward strand.
AAATTGTGGAATGATTTTACAGAAAGTATTAAAGTATTCTTTTTTAATTCGAAATTAGCTGTTTGCAGATCGCGTTTACGTTAAAAAGGGCAACTAACATACAATATTGCCAGTGCAAAAATAACATTAGGCTATGTAGAAATTAATGTTATGCATATTTGTATAAATGAAGAAATTATTATAAGATCAACGATACATAATAGCTCGTTTTTTGTAAGCTTGTAATAATTACGACTTTAAATATTCGTTTAGATTCTCATTAGTTTAGATTGTTGGAATCTTAAAAGAAATAATAATAATCCAACATATCATTTTAAAAACTGAATTT
>BQKZ01000715.1:176486-183915 GCA_036244855.1 Temnopleurus reevesii
TTATAGTATTTTCATGTATTTCAAATCGCTGACAAGTCATGGCAAATGGAATATTTACCTCCAATAATTCAACTGACCCGTTTATAGCTTTTTATCCCCGTTGGGAAATGGAAAGCCACCCACGCCTGAAGTTTGGGAGGATATTTTGTTTATTTTCTTGCGTTTCTCACGCCCAGGAAATGTGAGAAATCACTTGTTCACTTTATCTCGGTCTAGATCATGTTCCGACATACCTGTTATTTCAGATGTTCTTGTGTGGTATCAGTAGCAGATCTTACTTTTGATATTAGGGAGTTTTCGACGAATTGTCGCCAATTAAATAAGGAGTGGGAAATGCGACGCCATTTTCAAGCTATCTGTTTACGCTATGTTTATGCCAATAAATCAAACAGTTGTCAGTGTAATGTTTAGATTTATTTCATTGAAATGGGGTTATAATTTCCTTTATTTAAGTCAGAATTAAGTTAGATTTAGAACATTGTTTGGTGCTGTGAACAGTTTGAAGCAATTAATCATATAAACCACCTTCATCAGTTCATGAGATGGAAATTAAGAAGCGAATGATGAGTTAAATGTTTTTAAGTAGCGTAAGCTGATATTTTTTTTTTTTTTTTTTTTTTATCTCGAATCGGATATGCTGCATCTTTCAATGCATTATCTATATTTTGTGAATACTAGATGTAGGCCTACTTCTTTATAAACCAATGTTGACGTCCTTTTATATCGTGCGTTTCCATTTTTCTTTTCAAACACTTAAAAACAATTGGTTGGTGAACATAACCTTAATCATTCATTCATTGTTTACGATAATCGACCGATAATATTTCTAAATTATTGCATTCATTACAATTTACAAGCTAAGATATTTTATTCATCTTCTCTTGCCTTTCGTAGAACTTTTAGATTTTATGAAAATTTAAATGCAATTTATTCAGTAATTTCGGTTTAAGTTGATGTGATGTGGATTAGTATATGTTTTATCTGATGTCAGTATTTTTTCTTTTTTTCTGTTAATTGCAGAAGTTTTGAAGACGCATCTGCTTCTATCCGACGGAGAACATGATAAAAAAAACATATCCTCTTCTCGCTGCTACTGTGGACCTTCATGGAACACACATAGTCATGATAGTGGTAATTATATCATACCTTTTCTTACTACACGCCATACCACGTGACCAATGCGAATATTTACCTAACTAATGCTTTCGCAAATAATGAGCTTTTGGTGAGGTGATACCGGGCAAATAGACAAAGTTTTAGCTAACCTAGTTGAGTGTCTTTGCTTTTCTATTCACCTATATTTGTTTGGGATATGTAGCGGGAAAATTCCCCATCATCTCCAAGAATTAACTTGAGTGTTTTTGAAGATCCGCAGGCTCTCAGAAATCTAGAACTCCTTATCACTTTATATCTCACCATTATGATACTTTGTCATTTATTTCTCGAAATACTTTCCGCCCATCTTTCTTCGTTTATGCTGAAAGGTGTGATCTTTCCGCGATTCAATCAACTGTAGTTCTTATTCGAAATGAGTTTTCTTTCGTAATCATATCACACCCTAACCAGCTTTAAAGTTTTCTTTAGAATTAACAACATGTCGATGATTATATGTATATTCATAATATTTAATGTTTCATGATGTATAACGTAATACATCTTGTGTATGCATTTAAACTCTGTTTCAGTGAACAATAATATATTATGCAAGGATTGGTTTTATCTACAGATTCCAATAAAAGAGAACGGAAAAAAAATAAAGTAAAGTGGCCTTATATTCTCTTATTCATGTTTAAATGTGGCATGAGTACTGAATGTATAAGATTGTTTTCGTTCAAAAAGTTCTCTACTTCCAGGTCCTAAATGTTATCTAAATGGTTGATGGTGTATGTAAACTAAGCTGTAAAATATTATGCCTCAAAATCAACATTCTGATGCTCCAAAAAGCTTTAAAAATCAAGCATATAATCTATGTATATGCAAAAAGTATACGTCCGTTGTACACTTTATTCAAGTTTCATATGCATCTTATCTTGGTCGTTGTATAACCTCCTTCGGTTTTTTTTACATTTGCTGTTGTTCTTTTTTTTTATAAATATGAATGTAATAATAGGTCAGACAGCTTTATTTGATAATCTTTAAATAACAAAATTAAAATGTGTGAGAATGTCTTTACAGTTTGTCAGAAATGGACATCGCTATGAACCTTTAACCTTATAGGATAAATGACAATCTCCTCTTAAAGATTTGATAGTTTTTTATAACAAAATCAAAATGTGTGACAATGTCTTTAAATTGTGTCAAATGGAAATCGATGTGGACTTGTTTGTTATAACGATTTTATTTTCCATTAATTTTTTTTCTTCTGTTTCTCAGAATGACGCTGGATAAGTAAAATGTCATTAAGCCCGAGGGAGCAGTACTTTGGGATTGTGAACAGATCTACAAAAGATGGCATAATAATTATGGTAAATATTTCAAAGGTGATATGAAAGTTCATTGCGAGAAGGTCTTTTTTATTGTTTCTTCGGGGATGAACGTTGTTCAGAAGGCTGAGTTTGAAGAAAACTAGAGCTTGCATGGTGTAATAAATATTCAAGGAGGTTTGCGGTTGCACCATGTGGTGTAGGGTTATCTTTCAAGAAATAGACCTGAAAACGACTGAGCAAACATGGCAAAAGCTCAAAAAGATTTAAAAAACACGACGTTCCGAGTAGAATTAACTACCTATTTCCTCAGGTGAAGGAATCACAAGTCTGAGTTTGCAATAAACGAATAAGCCGACAACTCTCAATTAACTATGTAAGGGATAACTTAAAATAAGGGTTCAACGTAATTATTGCCAATAAATTTTGAGAATTGATAAAGGAGTTATGTATCTTATTCCATATAATTTATCTGATTTTTTGTTAATAAAATGAAGACACTATGATGCTTGGTGTATAGAATGAATAGCGAGTTGTCCGACAATACGTCACATGTTCTGTCAAAGTTGCCGATCGCACGGATCTCCATCAGGGCAGGGATCATGACCAATGAGTTTGTCAAAACTCGTAGCTTTTTAATACGATTTTGTTCAAATTTGTACATCTCATTTTTCATCACCAACTGAGAACAAAGCAATTCCAGGGTTTGATTTCATTTTAAATTATTTACAAACTTTTAAGATCATTTTCTCTTCTTTGTAAATCTTGTTGCCGTTTTGATTTTACACAAAATACATCCATTGTGCTATGTGTGTATACACATTTGATTGGAAAATGGTATTTACCTTCAAGTTGATCTATTATCTGTAACAAAAGGATGACTTTGAAATGCATCATCCAAGAAAAATAGACAATTAATGATTTCAATTAAAAAAGAAAACGTATTTATTTACACAAAATAATGGAAAGAGGAAGAAAAGCAGTTGCTTTACGATTCCCATTGGAATACTGAGTAGGCCAACGCGGATTTCATCCCATTGTGCGCTTTTGAAAACCCTTGATCATTTGCGTTTTGTATTTGAAAAATGACCGCGATTAATCAATTATATAAAGGGTGCGTGGTGAAAGAAAAAGAATAATTATCGGTTTTCCACGATATAGAAAGATGAGGAGAGAAAAGGGTATTGTATTTGCGACACTTTTAGGGTTTTATGGCCTTATTTTGAAGAAACCGCAACAAAATGTCATGAAAGAAAATCAGAGAATGAAGGTTTATCTGGGTTTGTTTTTATCTCCTAAGGGGGAAAAAAACTTTAAGTATCCATAAGTATTTCAATTCAAAATCGAGAAATTCAAGTTATCAAGGTGAAATTTTGAGATGTTATTTTTGGTAAGAACTACAAAGCATTTGTAAATAGAACTTATACTTTTTAGTATAAATCTGTATGTACAATTTTCTTCTCAATCATAATTTATGAGAAATTTTCTTCTTTCTACCTGTATTTTTGTCGTTTGTTGGATTTATTAAGTCCACTCATTACTAATTTGTTTGTATGTCTATTTGATTAATTTAAATTTTATTACTATTGTTATTTTTTCGCTTACCCATATATATTTTGTCTTTGCCATTTAAGGACAATGCATGCACAGCAGACTTAAAGCGTATATAGCATCATTAGATTATGATTAAGAATGAAAAAAAAAATTCTTATGATCAGAAAGTTCTTTATCAGTTTGATATTGACATCAAAACTCTTTCCTTGATTTCCTCGATTTCCTCATGATGGACATTTTGGTCGAAAATGTTGGCAACAAATTCATTCCCAGCCAATATATAAAGACCGCTCACCACGCAGCCCCTTCCTCATTCCCCTACATAAAATGACCTATATTCTTTAATGGTCTTCCTCGTAATTCTTTGCCAAAATGTTTGTATTAAGAATTTCAGAATTTCCACATTTATTTATACACTATTTTCTCTCTTCTTATTTTAGATAGGGATTACGGATTAGTGTGTCTGTTTGAGGTCATTTTCCGCAGACAGCTGTGTGGATTAAGAAATCCCCTTTGGTGGAAGGATTAGGAGTGAAATACGAGATAGGAATACATTTCCGGGGGATTCGATTCGTAAAACCACTACTGGGCTGCATCCTGTCCACATATAGATTTAATGCAGTTTTGGGTTCTGAGGGGTGGGGAGGTGTGTTCAGCTAAAAAGAAGTGATAAGTAAATAACATGTGAGACAAATAATCAAAATCGTTTGAATATAACTACCTTGTTTAACAGCGTTGATGTTTGTGAGAGCTCTTCAAAATGTTGATTCATATCTATTTGGCAAAATACAAATACAAAATCACAAAGTTAGACAAATAATAATGTTTTATTCATTTTAATAGAGCCAAATGAAGCTATTAAAGATGGTGAATAGAATGATATGATATTGATAAAACGTTGTGAAAAGAAATCGTTGGAAACAATTTAGCGAACAATATATTAAATATATTTTCTTTAATTGTATAAGAACACCAATCTGATGTCCGCAAAGTCGTCAGAAATCCCTCATTTGGATTCAGTGCAATTACCATGGCAACAACGTGATAGACACAACCTTATGCAAAAGTAATGGGTAGTCACTCTCACTAAAACTAAAACACCTAAAACAATGTAAGATGCTACTTGCATCTCATTTTGCGATGATATCCGACTCCTCTTGAAGTACATTTTATTTATCATTCTACTCATATAAATGAAGAATTAAAGACATTGTCACACATTTGTCAAATCAAGCTGTCTATCATGACCTATTGTATGACATCCAGATTTATGAAAAACAACAAAGAATGCAAAAAAGAATAAAGTTAGATTGGCACTATGAAGATATCTGTGAATTCATAATAAACTGTGCCTTTGTAGATCATTTGATTTTTAGCACTTTTGGAGCACTTGAGGTTGATTTTGAAGCTTAATTTTTCCTAGCTATACTATCAACCATCGAGGTAGAATTTAGCACCTGGCAGTTGGAGATTTAAAAAAAAAAGATGTTATACAACTGATGCATTTAACTATCAACTTGTCTTCAGGTTTATCGGAGTTGAAGCTGCACCACAGGCACAGAGGTAACTACAAGGGACTGGAAGGTACCTGATTGGATCATGACATTTGACTCTGGATCGAGATGACACAGTGAATGATGACCTTACTGAACATGATGTAAGTACACTCATATAATAAATGTACAAACTGGAAGCTTTTTTTCCCTTTAGGTAAAAATGGTCATTTTACAGGTACATTGTGCTTATGTTGGTCATATTTTTAATTTCAAATTTTGGAGCACTAACCGTTGAGTTTGAAGCTTTACATTTCACAAGATTAGCTTATGAAAATCATAAACCATTTAGGTAAAATTTCATATCTGGCAGTTTGAGATTTTACTTCAACCAAAAAGATGTTATACAATAACAAGATAAAATATTTGTCCGTAAAATAATGTCGAACGCCAATTCAATACTCCTTTACAATGTTATTCAAATAGGAACTGGCATGTAATTGTTGTGTCCGCACGGCATACAGATCTATTGTCCCATGACCCACTTTATTTTACGGAAATAATTTATATCGTATTCAATTCATTTTACCCTGAAAAACTATTGATTTGTCTTCAGGTTTATCGAGATTGTAGCTGTACCATGGTCACAGAGGTAACGGCAAGGGACTGGAAGGCGTATAATAAGTTGCAGGATCATGGCGGGTGACTACGGATCAAGATCGTCAATGAAACGGTGAATGATGTCCACAGAGAACATGATGTAAGTACACCAATAGAATAAAAGTGAAAACTGAAAGCTTTTTGTCCCTTAGGTAAAAAAAATAGTTATCTATTCCTGCACATTGTGCTTATGTTGGTCATATTTGAATTTTCAGCTTTTTTGGAGCACTAACCGTTGAGTTTGAAGCCTTATGTGTTCACAGTTTAGCCAATTTACACCATTAACCATTTAGGAAGAATTCCTCATCTGGCAGTTGAAGAATATTTTTAAACAAAAGAATTTTATACAACAACAAGGTATAATCTATTCCCGTAAAACTATGTCGAACGCCAATTCAATACTCCTTTATAATGTTATTCAAATCGGAACTGGCATGTAATTGTTGTGTCCGCACATTTCAATACACGGCGTACGGATCTATTGTCCATTGACCCACTTTATCTTACAGAAATAATTATATCGTATAGCATTTAACCATGAAAAACTATGAACTTTTATTCAGGTTTATGGAGGTTGAACCTGCACCATGGTCACAGGCGTAACGGAAAGGGACTGGAAGGCGTAAGGTCCCTGATCAGTGGCAGGGAACATGACGGGTGACTCGGGATCGAAATCTTCAATGACACCGTGAACGATGTCCTTACTGAACATGAATTGATGTAAGTACACTCATATAATAAATGTGCAAAATCGAAGCAAAGTTTGTTCCTCAGGTAAAAAAAAAAAGTTGGTTATTCATACCTGACTGTGCTCATGTTGGTAATACATTGGAGCACTAACGGGTGATTTTGAAGCTTCATATCTTCACTAGCTTAGCTTGTGTACACCATCAACCATTTAGGTAGAATTTAGTATCTGACAATTTGAGATTTTGTTTCATAAAAGAACAACGCTATACATTGCATTTAACCATGAAAAACTGTTAACTTGTCTTCAGGTTTATCAGAATTATATATGCACCGCGGTCACAGACGTAACGGCAAGGGACTGTAAGGCGTAAGGTACTTGATCAGTAGAAGGATCATGGCGGGTGACTATGGATCGAAATCGTCAATGAAACGGTGAACGATGTCCGTAGTAAGTAGGTACACTCTTAAAAATAAGTGTGCAAATTGAAAGGTGTTTTTTATAAATCTGTTTTCAGGCGTACGCACGATTCTATGAACGACTGGTGACCCTTCCTCACATGAGATCAGGGGCGGATCTAGCTTTTTTCCAAGGGGGGGGGGGGGGGGGGG